>JASAND010005460.1:0-17561 GCA_030248195.1 Trissonchulus latispiculum
ATGATGTCGTGATGTTAAGCCGTTGAAACCACGGCAGCGAGCGTCAATATGAGCCCAAGAGAAATGTAGCGGCTCACATTAGCCAGTTACATCTTGTCCTTTACCGATTTAGATGCTGGCTCATATTAGACGTTTTAAATCTTGTCCTTGACACATTTAAATGTTGACCCTCATAGCTCATATTGCATTTTACATGCGACTGTAAGGAGCATTTTTCCTACTTGTACAATTTAAGTCACATACTCATGAGGTTGGTGGTAACCAGAAGGAGCCGTTGCGTGATCATAGCCATAAGAGTATTGGTGGGGATTCCAGGATCCTAAAATAAAAACCATTGAAACATGGTTATTGGCGAATAGTGTATATATATACACTATTCGCCAATAACCATGTTTCATGTTTATGTATATATATATACATACGTTATATATATACATTTCAAAGCCATTTATGAATTATATATGATATCTGTAAAGAAACTTTCATTAAATTTTGAAGATTTGTTTACAAATCCAATTGTTTACACAGTGCACATTTTATAAGTGCACATTTTTAGACTGACTAAAGCTTTTATATATCCTTACCTACGGTGAACAGAAATCCAGCAAATCTTACAGTGATCTATCAAAATTTGCAACAGTATATAACTTCAAGTTATTTGCACGGTATCCCAAAATATGTAAATACCAGGGTTTTTTTGGTCGCCGAACTTTAGGCTAAATGGCCTCAACGACTCAAAGTTTTTAGGCCATCAGCCACAAAATTTAGGCCATCCAAATTTTGTTAATTTGTAGGTTGTGCGTTATTGTACGCATTGTTAAAATTACAGTTCACGCGTTATATATTCAAAAATCGCTGTTTAACAAAAGAAATCACCATCGTCACTGTTTAACACACTAGAAAAACAACGTTTTTACCCCTTAAAATGGCAAAAACAGAATCTTGTTAGCATAGAAATAATAGTGCACGACGACGACAGTATTAATGAATTAATGAATTTTTATTGAAAATTAAACAGGTATTAGCATACGAGTTTGAGCGAAAGAAAGATTAAATTAAATTAGTAGAAACAAAGTTAAACTACATACTAAAATAGCATTTCTTCGATGAAATCTTTATAATAGTAAATGAAATTATATATAACTTGAATGTGTATTTGTAAGTGCAAATAGACAATGTAACTAGCTGGCGGTTGGCGCAGCCCAGAAATATAAGGGAAAATGTATAAAGTTGCGCCGAAGGCGCGAAAAATTTTTTAGAAAATTGTTGTTTTTACTTAAAAATCAATAAAATTTAACTGGGCATTCGTCGAAAAATTTAGGCCAAATGGCCTCAACGGCTAAAATTCTTTAGGCCATCGACTCATAAATTTAGGCCATGGCCTAAGCTATGGCCTAAAAAACCTTGGTAAATACTAAAAACTATTATATAAATAGACAATAAATATACCAGCTGAATTAGATCCAACATAGGATGGAGCCGTGAAAGCACCAGAGTAACCGCTTGGTGCAGTTGCTGTGTTGTTCTGAGAATGATACATTAATATGTATACGCAAGCAGAATACCTAAGCAGAATCATGTACGTACAATTAATTTTATAAAATGTGTGTGTATATATAGCAAGCTTAACAAAAAATCACCGGAAATTTTAACAGAAAAATCACCCCACTCTGACCTGACTGACAGGAAAGCCGCAGAGACCCAATTTTTTGCTTGGTGATAGCCATAGATGTATATAACGGGGGGAGGTAACCCCCCCCCCCCAGCCATTTTTCCAACCCCCCCCCAGAAATTTTTGGGAGCCCTCCTCGGCCACTGGGTATCGGAAAATTGGCCAAAAGTTGGGTATTTTTAGGATAAATTTTGCAACATTTTTCAAAAAAGTCCAAATTTTTGGCTTAAAGTGTTTATTATCGCGATAAATACACGTTTATAACGGTTTTATGGACTTCTAGACTCCATATTGGCCTTATTCTGGACTCAGAAACATGTTGGCAATCAAGTTTTCGAGTTTAAAACCACTGTTGACGTAATGTTAAAATTACTTAATCATTTCATGTTTTTCGGCATTAGCAATGGCTGAATATGCTATTTATGGCATAAAAATAGAAAACTTTTTTGGGGGAGGTTTGGGGGGTCTAAAAAGGGCCCCCCCCAAATTCCGGGGGAGGGCCCCCACGCCCACCCCAACCCAAATCCCCGTTAGACCTATGGTAATATATAGCTACACATCTCGACATTACAAAAGGTGAGTTTGTGAGCCTAGACCATAGGTGTACCAGGCTACAGCTTACCCCCTGTGAGACCCCCCCCCGCGGAGAGGCCAGACCCCCACCCCCCATACTCGACCTCGACTACTCCCTCCCCAAGCCGAGCTCAGCAGACCTCCTCCTCCCCCACTAAAATGGGGTACAAACAAGGGGAAAACTGCAAAATTTTTGCAATTTTTCAAAAATTTTCTGAAAAAATTGTCTAGAAACAGTTATTATTATTAGATTTTGTCAAAAATAGTAGATTTTATCTCCAAAAAGGGCCATTTTTAGCTGAAAGAAAATTTGGGTATATGTCGCGGGCCGGGCGCTGACCAACGACGTAGCAGAGTAAAACGCAGTGGATAAGTTCGTTAAAGTTCGTATGCCTCTTCAGGCTCTAACTCTCTTCTGAGTCTTCGGCTACTAGGCAAACTAATACACAACACGATGCTTTAATGACCAAGACAGGATTACGTGTACAAAATCGGAGCAGAATCACAAGCACGACTTCACTCTTTTGCAACTAGCACCGAGACTAACTAACAAAATAGAATTGCAAAGTTGCCCTTTCCTGGCTACCGTAAGACTTTGGTGATTACGAAATACCCAGCAATTTATCCCAAATCCAAAAATAGTTTCCAATTTTCTTTCTAGAATCCTATAAGGTAATCTAACTTTTGGTTTCTCTTTTCTGGCCCTTCTATTGACGTAAGCGAGCTTCTAGAACTTTCTATTTTCTGGCAAGTTGATAAACTAAAGAGCCCAAATCCAATTTCCAATTTTAACTGAACTATAAATCTTTTGGCCAGTTTTCTAGCTCTAACTTTGACAGAAAGAGAAGGAATAATTCCAAGAAAGAACCTAACTTGGTCAAAGCTAACACACAATTTTAAGGACAAGACAATACAAAGTTACTAACTACAGACAAGAACAATTACATATTAGTTTATTACTAACTGACAATACAACAATTAATACATAAACTAGTTACCTAATGTTTCTACCGTATGCCTTAGTCCTAGCTATTTGTAACCAAGATTCCTTATTTCATCTTTATTTTATAAATTTACCTAATTCTATATTTAAGATTGTTACCTAAATTTATATTTTCTAACTAGCTAATTACTAGGTCTGCTACATATCTCCCCCCTTCGCAAAAATTGGTCCTCCAATTTGGAAACAGGAAAAACTCAAAACTAGATAGACTAAATAGATGAACACAACAACTAATACCACAATTTTCGCTTGGGTTGGTATTGGACAAGCCGGATTGAAGCACCATATTTGGCTTATTGTAGGTGAACGACAGAGGAACTGCGGAGGTAATTATAGGTAATTTTGAGGAACTACAGAGAACTAACTAATTACAAAGGAACAGCAGAGGGAATTAGTTGCAACGAAGTATTTTCCAATTTGCGTTACTACCATATTTGCACCTGTAGGCAACATCAAAGGCACAGCAGGAGGCATAGAATGTAATCCGAATGCGCACAGTGCGAATTTTGATTACCTACTGTCCGACTTCGAAGAACCTTGAGAAGTGAAGAATTCCACCAGTTCTAATTGCATTTACAGGGTGCAGTTTAAAGTGAGCAGGCGGAAGAACTGTTGCACTTGTAAATCGTAGTTATTTGCGAAATTTTAGTAGTACACATAGCACCAGAAGTTACAACCGTAGGAATGCTATGCCAACCCGAACTAGCGTCGCCACGAGCCGACAGGTAAGACATATTCGAATGCTGTTACGTAAATTAGAGTTGAACCTAAGGCCAGAAACTGAATTCGTATGCGAGTTGTTGGATCGAGTCTACTACTTTAAAGGGAAGCAGCCAGAAATTGAGACTTTTAGAGTATTCAAACCTAGACAAGAATGTTTCGATCGTTCAAGAAAGAAAATTTCTGAGAGAATAAGTTTGACATCATCTGAAAATAAACACACGAAAACGGAAGTTTTTGACAGAGACCAATTTCTACAATACTTCAAGACAATGTAAAATACTCATTATTTTAAGAGTACAGATTGAGCTTTAACCATAAAACAATTTTCTGCTGCTCTCACATTTCGGAAATCAGGGTCTTAGTTGGAAAAGCAAAGGGGAATACGAAATTTCAAATCATAGTGAATCGGAAGTAATTCGAACGGGTGTAAGTTAAACCATAAACTTGTCCCAGAGCGCTTAGATGAAGGAAGCAGTGGCCACTCTCATGGTCCGATTACGGTCCTAGACAATTACTAATTCATCGGGAGAAAAATTTCAGGAAAAGTCAGCTTACAGTGTAAATAAAACAGAGTTGTAGAATATTTCCTTGATTTTACCCTAAATTATTCAAAAGTGAGTGCTAACTTCATCAAAAATCAATCTAAATTTGACTGCTGTGTACGGTCCAACACCGTACATAGCTAATACATCTTCACCGCCATTTTGATTACAACTTTATTCATTCTGGTTTCAAAACTTTCTGACGTGTGGCGGGTTTTTGGGCGCCATCTTGTGATTGTCATTTTCTGGCGCGAATTGTTGGTAGTCGGGGGATCGTTTGGGGTCACACCCACGCTGATACTTGGTGTTCACATACGGTTTGTTTCTCTGTTTTGAGATTTTGTTAAGGTTTATTTGTGCTTGCCCGTTTTCCATTTCGTGCCCTTTTGTGAATGTTTATTTGAAATTATCAAAATGTTATTTTATGTTTGAAGGTGTTGGAATTTTGTATTTTCGGTCTTTGTGAAAAGTAAATCCGTGTGAAAATTAGGGTTGTGCCGTTTAGTTTAATTAGGTTAGCGATTAAGTAGGGCTGGAATCAGACATGTTACACACTCATACGAACCTTTAATCTTTATTGACATTCGAAATCACTTATTGAGAATATTTAAATTCCACAGAGTATTTAATCAGGTATTTATCCCATGTCCGTTGACTGTATTCATTCTCTTACGAGCAAGATTGCTCTATTATATAAAATCAAAATTTGAGAGAGCTTAAGCGTGCAGAAATACATGAAAAAGCAGAATTTAAGGCTTGGCCATTCTAAACTTTGTAGGTCATAACTGCGAGCCAGCAAAAATAAGCCGCAGAAAATGCAAAGGGTTTTCCATAAAATTTCAATATCGTACATTGACCGTAGCCATTTTATATTCCGAAAATTCGTCCCAAGTCTTGAGCTTTTGAGAATGGTTCAAGGCAGTGGTGAGTTAAAGCTTACAATTAATGTCAAAGGTTTACAGTTAAAGTGTTAAGGCTGACTGAAGATCTAGCTTGCATTCGTTTAATGTTAACTCCATGTGCGTCCGAGTACCAAATTTAGCTTTCCCCAAATAGGTCAGTATGCCGTATTATTGAACTTGTTTTGAGCAATTTACACAACTTTTAGAACAACTTTAAGGTAGTTAGTCCTGTTGGTGACATTAAATTTGAAGCATTAGTCCACAAAACGAGGAAATATTTCCGATTCTAGTTAGCATTACCATTCTAAACAAACCATCTAGTACACCTCCACCGGGTTCTCCTTCCGTTGAGACACTAGGCTGTCGCCGCCTTTTCCTAGGTCTCTTTCGCTTCCTATTAAATTTAACATTGTCAGACGCATGAGGACGGAAATGTCGTCTGTTTCTCGCGCACTGCGAGACAAAATCCTCAAAACGAGTCACCTCAAGAGTGTTAACAGCTACGTTTGGTATTGTTTCGGAATCTGGGCAAAAACGTTGCACTAGGCGCTGGTTTTGCTCAAAAAGTGCTTCATTATCTCTTTGCAACTGACTGAAATCATGTTTTTGTTTAGCTATTAGACCAGTAGCATCTTGTAACGCCTTAATACTCATGTGCAAATCAGAAACTTCGGAGTGTACATGTGATGCTGACACAGTTTCCAAAGGAGAACCCCTAGTAACCACTGCCGTGGGTGCACGACCCTGATTAAATGGTGCAGGGCCGCTAGCTACGGGTCTGTTATTAAACTGCTGGTTACGTCTTTGAGGGTAGGACATAGCAAAGTGTCCTGGTCTGTTACAATTATGACAAACCGGTCTACCATCAATAGTACGTCCTGGGCGAGAATTGAAACTACGCCTTCCTCGATCTCGAGGATCTAACTGATTGCCTCTCGGTCCCGAATTGTAAGTATCAAAATTTGCAAAAGGTCGCGGGAGGCCAAATCTTACGACCCGCTGCTGTCCATAGTTATCGCGAAATCTGTTGTTATTGTTATTACCAATACTATTATTGTTACGATTATTACCGCTACTGTTAGCATTAGGCACTCTCACACGAGGGGTAACTTGTATATCTCTATTATTATCGCTGTAAGTCCTAGCAGAATTTCTAGTCACTTGCTGACGAAGGTCAGCCATGTCCCCTTCAACCCTTTGTTGAAAAGCGTCCATTCGTTTATTCTGAGAAACAGCTTGAGCGTGCTGTAGTTTCATTGCCTCTGCCAACTTTCCTAGCTCATTTACCAAAATATCGTTCTCCGATCTTTGCATACGTCCACCAGATGTTGCGGCCTCATAAGCTGCAACTTTATACGTAGAATTTAATGCCGCATTCGAATTCAAATCTTCGAGAGCTTCAATTTGCCTCGCTTTTTGGACGGCATCGGCAAAGTCTTTTGGATTCTGCAAAATGAGCTGTTTTTTATAATACGGATTCAAACCGTTAATTAAACTATTAAAAGCCAAGTTTGCAGCGGCTGCTTCCTGCATGCCTGGATAAGCTTTTTGAACCAACCTCTGGATAGCGTATGCAAAGTCTTGAACACCCTCATTAGGTTTTTGAACTCTGCTATGCAACTGCATGCTAGCGAAACGTTCGGCTTCTGCCGGTTTCAAGTGTCTGATCAAGTTTTGCTCCAAAGTATCAATATCGCCCTTTTCGCAAGGCTGTAAATTCGTATAAACATCCAAAGCATAGTCTCTCAAAAATGCTGGCAAAATTTTTAATTGCCGATCACTATCCCAATTTTGTGCTATCGCGACTAATTTAAAAATTCTAAACCAGTCCTCAATATTTTGCTCGTCAGTTTTACCAGTAAACGGTCTCAAAGTATCATGGGTAATGAAACTGCATCAGTTGGACAGATAGAAACTGCGGTTAAATCAAAATTCCCATTACTATCAAAATATTGTTTTTGGAACCGGTTGTAATGACCTTGAAAGTTTTGATACTCTTGCAAATCACGCGACGTAGGTAACGTTTGCAAACGAACGTAATAATCATTCATATCATTTCTTAGTTCCTCCGACATTTTAGCATGTAATTTTATAGCACGCGAGTGTCTCTCTAAACGTTCAAAGTCTGGATTAGCCTCAGCCAAAAGCTCATCATCACTCTCATTCTTATCGTCATGATCACCCATACCGAATTTATGCTATGTACGCAACGCAGTTACGGGCTTACGATATTATATTCATAAATTATATATAGTACGTACGTAATTACATAAGGAGCACAGAATTAGTAGTCAAATTAGCCAAAATATTAGTACTCACAGGCTACTGACATTACCAATTACGAACTTTAGACTGATGTCTCCGCAGCAGGATCTCTTCGGGTTCGTTTGCGTCGGAGTTCCTCTCTGAACAGGCGGAGCAACCGCTCGCAATGATGGCAATGAGTGACTGAGGTGGACGGTATAGGCTGGACTGCAGGGACGGACTGATTCGATACCACAGAGTTTGATCGGGCGAAAACCTGTAGGGAGGTGATCGAATGGGTCAGTCCTGGATTGGTGACTACTGATACCACGGCAGGAGGGAACAGGAGTGACGGACCGATTGGCGTAGGATAGACGATCGGAGGTGATTGCGGACTGCGGAACAGCAAAGGATAGGATTCTCGAAGACTTCTTCGGCAAAGACAGATTCCAAGGGTACGAGGGAACCGACGAGGACGGATCCACAGCGACGGTCGTACGGAGGGAAAACGTCGTCGACGGCGTTAACGATACGCGGCGAAGTAGGAGGTCGACTGATGCGCGAGCGTTGCGCGGCTAGTCAACCGACCGGAGCTGGACACGTAAAAGTTCAAAGTTCACAGGCAGGCAAACTTTCTAATGCGCTGACGTTGCGCGGCAGAAAGTTCAGTCAATTAGTTGGCAGTTGCGCTAACGTTGCGCGGCAAGCCAACTTCCAGGAATAAAAGTTCAAATGTCAAAGTTCACTGATTGGTAAGGGTTCAGTTGCGCTGACGTTGCGAGGCAAGAACCAAAGTTTCAAGGCAAAAGTTCTGAATATATGATTGTTCAGAAGCAAGGTTCGGTTTGCGCTAGCGTTGCGCGGCAAGAACCTTGTAAAAGTTCAAATGGTTTTAGAGTTCGCAGATGCGCTGACTGTGCGCGGCAGGAAGACCAAAGTGATAAGTAAAGTTCAAAGTTCGGTTCGATGGGAGCACAAACGTTGTGCGGCAATGATTCTAAAGACGTTCGTAGGCGATAGCGCAGGCGGTGCGCGGCAGATGATTCCAATAATTATAGAAATACTGGTGACGTGGTAAACAGAGCGTGTCGGACAAACCACGCCCTGCTACCAAATGTCGCGGGCCGGGCGCTGACAAACGACGTAGCAGAGTAAAACGCAGTGGATAAGTTCGTTAAAGTTCGTATGCCTCTTCAGGCTCTAACTCTCTACTGAGTCTTCGGCTACTAGGCAAACTAATGCACAACACGATGCTTTAATGACCAAGACAGGATTACGTGTACAAAATCGGAGCAGAATCACAAGCACGACTTCACTCGGTTGCAACTAGCACTGAGACTAACTAACAGAATGGAATTACAAAGTTGCCCTTTCCTGGCTACCGTAAGACTTTGGTGATTACGAAATACCCAGCAATTTATCCCAAATCCAAAAATAGTTTCCAATTTTCTTTCTAGAATCCTCTAAGGTAATCTAACTTTTGGTTTCTCTTTTCTGGCCGTTCTATTGACGTAAGCGAGCTTCTAGAACTTTCTATTTTCTGGCAGGTTGATAAACTAAAGAGCCCAAATCCAATTTCCAATTTTAACTGAACTATAAATCCTTTGGCCAGTTTTCTAGCTCTAACTTTGACAGAAAGAGAAGGAATAATTCCAAGAAAGAACCTAACTTGGTCAAAGCTAACACACAATTTTAAGGACAAGACAATACAGAGTTACTAACTACAGACAAGAACAATTACATATTAGTTTATTACTAACTGACAATATAACAATTAATACATAAACTAGTTACCTACTGTTTCTACCGTATGCCTTAGTCCTAGCTATTTGTAACCAAGATTCCTTATTTCATCTTTATTTTATAAATTTACCTAATTCTATATTTAAGATTGTTACCTAAATTTATATTTTCTAACTAGCTAATTACTAGGTCTGCTACATATATACAGTTTGGGTAGTTTTTTGAAAATTTCCGAATTTCGAGACCCCCCCAAGCCAGATTTGCACTTTTTATCCCCCCCAACCCAAGCAGGTGGTACAGCTATGGCCTAGGCCCTCTCCGCGCGCAGCGCTGACCTTTAAGTGGCCTCAAAAACGTTCATGACCGAAGTTCGAATTTCGGCTGCTATTTACTAAGGAAAAATCCTAAAAAACCCTTTTTCGACGTATATAACGTATATATAATTATTATATACAAATAATTATATATATATTATTATTATTATTATAATGATGTGCGCCGGAGCTCCGCTCCGACGGAGCTCCGACTTTCGGTGCTCAGGAGCGGGTTCTGCTCTGGAGCTCCTACCCACTTTTGGGGGGATTTACAGGTCGACGATTTTTTTTGGGGGGGGGGGGGAGGGTGATGATTCTGAGGGCCAACTGCCCACCCCCACGCCCCCCCCCCCAGTAGAATAAGCCCAGTACCACCCTCAACGCCCCCCAGTAGACTAAGCGCAGTTAGTATATATACCACCCCCGACGTACCCCTCCCCCAGAATATGGACCTCATAAATTTCAGAAAAGTGGACAAACGCTTTCCAAAACAGATTTATAGATAAGGCTTGTTTGTAACCTTGTTTTGTTTTTACACCGATAAATTTTAAAGCGACTCTAAGCCAAAATTTGAGAAAATGTTTCAAAAAATTACTATGTTCAGCCGTATTTAGCTAACTTTTTGGGTCCAAAGTTCGCTGGGGGAGGGGGTAGCCGAAGGTGGTTGGGGAGGGTTGACTTGGTAGGTTATCTATAAGGATGGGGTGTATATGTCGTAGCAAGATAGTAAAATTGGCAAGATAGTTATGTTGCTAAGACTTTGGCAAGATAGTTATGTTGCTAAAGTTTTAGCAAGATAGTTATCTTGCCACGAAATTTAGCGAGATTAATCGTGCCAAAATTGTTTTACTAGAATGCCTTACTAGAATTTTAGCAAGATAATCATCTTACCAGTTTCAGTATGAAATGTGTTTTCGATTTGAAGACAAAGAAAGTCATTAGTATACCCTGTTTTATGCAGTTCAATGAGCGTAATGCAAGGGGGGAATTTCGCAAAAATTATAGACTTAACCATCATGCTGAAATAAATTTGTCATGGAAATGCTAAAGCTAAAAATTGCATAGGAAAATAAATAACAGTATATTATTACAAAGTTAACTGTGAAAAATACAAAACTGATATATAACTATTTTACCGACAAAATCAATTTCAAAAAATTAGTTCTTCATGCAAAATTGTTAAGTATTTTTAAGAAGCTTTCAGTCTAATTTCAATAGTCAGTAATTTTCATAATCATGACATATGTAATATTTGTTAATGCTTATTAGTTATATTCGCATTGATGCAATTTCTATGCATTTTCTAAATTTTATTTATTATTCAAATTATATTTCAGCAGTGATACAAAGCACATGGTTAGTCTATAATTTTTGCGAAATTCCCCCCCTTGCATTACGCTCACTGAACTGCATAAAACAGGGTATACTAAAGACTTTCTTTGTCTTCAAATTGAAAACACATTTCATACTGAAACTGGTAAGATGACTATCTTGCTAAATTCTAGTAAGATTACTATCTTCCCAACAATTTTGGCAAGATAGTAATCCTACTAAATTTCGTGGCAAGATAGCTATCTTGCTAAAATTTTAGCAAGATAACTATCTTGCAAAAGTCTTAGCAAGATCTTGATAATATCTTGCCAATTTTACTATCTTGCTACGACATATATATCAATCGTCTCAACCCAAAGAAACTACGTATGTTTATAAGTGCCGAACCTCCGCCCCCAAAAATTATGGAAAGATTTACCCCCCAGGTATCATAGGGGTCGCGGTAGCGACCCCTATAACATGAGTGAAAATGGTCGAATGACCGTGTAAAACAAGGCTGCGCAGAAGCTGCGCAGGTTCCTGCGCAGATTATGTGCGCAAAAATTGTACGTGTCGAGTTTGGTATGTTCCTGAAGTTTCATCCCCGTACCACTTTCCGTTAAAAATTTATGCCAAAAATCGCTTACGAGAGTGATGTTTTTTTCCGGTTCTCCGCTTTGACGTTTGGTAAGGGGGTTTTGTAGCTTTAATAACAACAGATAGAAAAATTTTTGCCTATGAAAACCATATATATTCTTGGAGTACGCAACAAAAATAAGCCGATAGGCTAGTTTTTAATGCTTCCCAGAGCCGGAAAAAATTTTTGGTTGTTGGGCAAAGTCGGCCAAAACGCTAAAATGGCCAAAAAGTATGCTTCAAAGGCGCCGTAATAAGTCAGACTGGGCTATATATGGGGCAATGCTGCCTATATGGCTGAATAGGACACATATCAAGGTCGTTCAATTGCTATATGATTTTCCGGCCCTGAGCGTAATTTTTGGGTACTGGCCTGCCAAAGTTGGTGAATTTTGGTTCCAACTTTGAACTTAGTTTTTCGCTTATTTTGCGACCTGGAAGGCTAAAATCTTGCGTGCAAAGGTTTTTGCGGACGGAGAATCGATTCCCGCTATCAAGTTTGCTGCCCGGCTGACCCAAGTTGCTGGGCTGGTTCCACTTTGCCGTCTGAAGGGTCATGTTGGCAACCGCTACCTGGAGGCCCATACTAGGTTCTACTTGGCCTCTCAAAACTTTCTCTATAGGGGTTTTCTGGTGCGCCCAGCTCATTTCCGGTGTCCGTTTTGCCGCCCGACTCATCCAATCAAGAGCAATGATTTTTCAAAGTTGGAAAAAATGCCAAACTTTCAGAAAATGCTCAATTTCTGTATACTGAAACAATATTTTGGCAAAATAAAAAAACCGTCCCTGGCAAATTATCGCAGAAACACATTGGATACGGCTATTTTCTCGTTGCCAAAAAAATTTTCAGAAAAAATTTTGGTCGAAAATTGTGGCTACTTTTATTAAGTTTGCAACCAATACAAACTAGATAGACACGTTTCAGTGATACCAAACGACGCAGAAGATGTAAAGTTACAGCTTTCCAAAGTGGACTGAATGTAAGGGAAGTGCGACCTTAAAGATCATCAGGTCATCCTATTAAAGAAAAAACGAATGAATAGACATAACAATGTTAACATTGTTGCTTGAAAGAAATGGACAGAACCAAGTGAACTGCTCAGCTGTATGGATCCGCTCCGCCTGGCCCTAATGATGATGACAATGATGAAGTGAACTGCGACACCTCAAGTTTAACTATACATGCAATCTGATGTTTCCCGAAACACCATGGCACCTACTATTTCCGGAAGCACTATAGTACACCTACTGTATTCTCGGAACACTATGACACACTACTCTCACATACGTAATGCTTTCCCCACATGGCTCTGAGTCAGAGCGCAAAGTGGCATGCCACATAATGCGTATGCACAGTATAGTGTCTTAGCGACAAGATGTGTGAAGGACAATTTTGTAATGAAAAGCTTTACGTGCTATTTATATGAAGGTCAAATATCGACAAATTATATTATGACATACGCCAATATGAGCCTCGTTGTAGGATAGGCTCATATGTTAAGCCGTTGCAACTTGTTTTCCTTAATTTACAACCTCAACGCCACTCATATGCATTTTACAGGCTAGACATGACTTTCACTACGTGAACCCACGCAAAGTAGAAACAAAGTGGAGGAAGAGCAAGCTCAAGGGCCATCGCACTTGTTCTACAGATAAAAATGAGAAAGAAGAAGAAAGTCATGTACCACCGAAGGTCCGAAAAATTCGGACCTCCGGTGGGACTCGAACCCACGACATTTTGCGCACTAGGCAAACGCTCTGCCGACTGAGCTACGGAGGCACAGTCTCATCAAGCTTTGTCGGAATTCGTGTACCAATGTACATGTATTCGCCTGAAATTCTGCAGGCAACTGCGGAATAGCATTAGAAATTGTGCGGTGTAAGTCTCCTTCTTCGGCATTTGCGTTTGCGTTTGGTTGCGCTCCAGTAGAGTGGTGCTGAAGTACAGCACGGCCTATAACTAGCAACAGACAAACAGCAATCGCCTGAAATTCTGCAGGCAACTGCGGAATAGCATTAGACATTGTGCCGTATAAGTCTCCTTCTTTGGCATTGGCGTTTGCGTCTGGTTGCGCTGCAGTAGAGTGCTACTGAAGCACAGCACGGCCTATAACTAGCTACTCAGCTAAGTTGCAATCATCAGAAATTTTGCATATAACTGCAGAAGAACATTAGAAATGAGTGCTGCTGAAGTACAGCATGGCTTATAACAAACTACAGATAAGTTTCTGCAACTTACTAAAATATTCTTATGTGTAGTGGCTGGGGTGAGGGCTTTTCTGCCCAAATCAAGAAAAATGGAGAAATTGGTACTTTTCAAGCTTCTTTGTTCTATGGCTCTGTTGACTATTAATTATTGTGGGAACTTTTAAAGTTTCTTTCATAAAGCTTTAACATTTTTGCTTAAGTTATACTGAGGACCTTAAAAATGAAATAGGACAAGAATAAAAATGCTCCGATGGAGCATGAAAAATGCAATATGTGTGACATTAGGTTTTAAGCGGACAGAGGACTAGGTTTTAAAACGTTAATATGGGAGGAGCAGGTTGTAAATGCCAGGAGGACTAGGTTGAAAGTGCACTAATATGGACCAGCTTCGCTGAACAACCTATATTCGCGAGTACGCATGCTCCACTCCGGATTTGACCTTTATTGCCATAAGTTCTAAATTCATCAGCTTTCCAGGAGAGCTTGTTGATTTGAAATACGATGGTTTACTTCAAGCGTTTTATTCTGCGCTGCTAGCGCAGAATTTGTGACACCAATTTTTATACTGTATGTTGTATATATTAAGAGTTACATTAGATATATTAATTAAACTGATTATGTTGAATATTTAGTTTAATACGACGTACGCCTCCACCTAAGCATGATCGTAGAGACAGAGAATCTGAATCTTCGGAACGCGCATCATCTGGATCTGAATCTGACCGGGTTGCTGATATCGTCGATAAGGAAACTTGATAAGCGCGACAAAGGTATATATGAACATTTGAAAGATATCCGGAAATCAGTATCCGGACTTGATAGAAGGCAGCGAATGTTGGAGGAACATTCGAAAAGCTATAATTTAATTATTCATGGTATTCGACAACCGGAGAATGAAAATCGAGACTCTTTGGCTAATAATGCTATGGAGCTACTTAACGCTGTAGCTGGACAAGGATCTGTGGATTATGATCGTGGCATCAGTGATTGTCATCGTCTAAATCGACCGGTAAATCGACAGGGTACTAGTAGTCAGGCGGTCACAGCTCCTCCTCCAGTTATCGTAGCCTTTAACAAGAAACGTCTTGTTAATAAGATTATGCATTATTCTACTAATCTGGCTCAAATCAATGAAATGATGAAAACGACTAATCCGACGGCACCAGATTTTCGCATTCAACGTCAACATGAGGTCTAAAAGGTCAACAAATTGGTTGGCTTTCTGGACTCAAGAAGGCAATCGTTGACAAAAAATTAGCCGATAAAACTGAAGTGAAGATTGATGCACGATTTCTGGATCCGGTAATTAAGATTGTTCAGAAGGATAAGGCTCCAATTTCGTTTGGGGTAAAGAAATGTACCGGATCTATATAAAAACTTAATTCCAGAATTTAATTGATTTGATTGTATTGTCAATGAAAGTTCAGATATAGCGAATTGTTATCTGTTTTACTTCGCTAAATATGATACTGAAAATTTGTGAGAATAAAATTTATGATTTTGACTATTGTTTTAATCAGTTAATTTTATCTGTAATCTTTCTATGTGAAATTTATATAATACGTTATATTTCTGAACGTATCCGACCCATATCCTATCCATTCTGACCAGGGACTGAACTTTGTTTATATGGATCCTGTGTATCGGAATCATACACTTTCTTATTTCATTTATGGCAACTACTAATAGATATAATGGCTCCAGGGCCTCTGTAGCGGGGGAGCAGAATATAAGGCCCGCAGACGGATCAGGAACCACGACTTCGGACACCCTTCTAAACGGGTCGGATACTAATATAATAACTATAGAAAAATGCGGTGCACCTACTTGTAAACTTTGCAAGTTACTCAAAACGTCTTCCATAATTGAAAGTTTTTATAATGGAATTACTTATAAGACTAAAACTTTCTCGGGTAATTCATATTTAAACTGTGCATCTTCTAATTTAATATATTTACTTACTTGTGATGCCTGTAACATGGCCTATGTCGGTGAAACTTCACAGAAATTGCGTATCAGAATAGGTCAGCACAGACGATCTATTGAATCTACTAAATACTTGGGTTGTAAATACATATTACAACATTTTAGATATTCAAAATGTAAAACGTTTTCTGTTCAAATTTTGGAACAATTACAAAGTTCTGGTAATTTTAAAGTTGATAAAGAAAATAGACTAGTTAGAGAGGCATTTTGGATTAAAGAATTAAAAACAAAATATCCATATGGTTTAAACGAAAACATGAGAGGTGAACTATACGGAAAGTCTATTTTCAGTAATTTTAATAAACGTATAAAATTTAGCAATAAAAGAAGTAAAAAACGTTGCATCAAGTCAAAAATAAATGCTAATTTCAATGAAGGTGAATTTGTAAAGGAAATTCATGTCATGTATTTATCAGATGCAATAGGCCTAAAGAAGCAAATTGTCAACAGAATATTTTGTATAAATAAAAATGAAACTAATAAATTATGGCTACATGTTTTACATAGAAATACACTGCAGATTGATGAAATTATGAAAGATTAATTAAGATATAAAATTGATAATCGCAGAAAAATTGACAAGATTAAAGAAAATAAACCTAAATTATTTTTAGAATTTTGTAATAAAAGTATGGACAAAATTAATTTTAATAAAATTTTTTGTTCCACTGTTGTCAGAGAAAAATGGCCATTTGAACGTAACATAAGGAAAAGTAGTCCACAGACTATTTTTCTTTATGATAAGCCTTTTTCTAGTAAAATATTTAATTATAAGGAATTCGCAATAAAGGTTGATTTGGATAATAATATAGAAAATTATTGGAATTGCAAAAATTCGAAGTTTATTAATTCTTACTATGGACATGTGATAACAGGTTCTACGGAACTTGTCGAGGATAAAAATTTAAGATGGTTACTCGACAAAGGTACGAAGTTTCGTTTGCCCAAACCTGTCAGATTAGATAAGCTTTATCAATGTATCGAAACTGGTTTGTGTAATTATGTTTATAAATTTAATAAAAAAGATATTGACTGTTATTATGATTGGATTAAAACTGTAATAATGGAAGTGAAAAATGAAATTACTGCCGTACAATTTTCTTATAATCCAATTGAAGACTGTACTTATTCTCACAAAGAATTGGTATACCTGAAACGTAATTACGTAATAACCAGAGTAGATAAAGCTTCTCAAAATTATGCTTTTATATGTAAAGTACTGTATAAAAAATTACTTAGACGTGAGCTCGGATTAGAATTTAATTGTCCTAATTCGACTTATATGATACATTATGAAAATAAGGATCGTTTAATAGACCGTTTATTTCTAGAAATTAAAAGTTTGGGGTATAAAATAAAATCTTGCGATAAAAGTTTACCTTTTATACAACTTCTGCCAAAATTCCACAAAAATCCAGTAAAATTTCGAACTATAATTTCTAGTCGTAATGCCATTACTAATGATGTGTCGAAAGATATTAGTAAAGCATTAAAGTTATTTCTTAAAAGAATGAAAGCTTATTGCCATACTATTTCAAAATATAATCATGGCTGCAGTCCTTTCTGGATAATTAATAATAGCAATGAAATTATTCGATCTTTAAAGAAAATTTCTACAGTAAAATCTGCAGCTTCTATTTACACTTTTGATTTTACCCAATTGTATACTAACTTAAAACACAAAAATATCGAACACATTGCTAA
>JASAND010005461.1:0-11696 GCA_030248195.1 Trissonchulus latispiculum
TTTTTGATAATTCGGTACAATTTCTGATAATTATGTATAATTTTTGATAATTCGTTTCAATTTCTGATATTTAATTACTATTTTTGATAATTAGGTGCATTTCTAATAATTAGCTGCAATTTGTGATAATTTGGCACAATAACTGATACAAACAAATACAAACTGATTCAAAAATACCGAAGACGACAGCAATTGCCGTGAATGGAACTGCGACAGGATTGGATGATTGCCCTAAAGACTTCAGTTTGGGGTTGGCTGTCTTGCAGAAAGGTCGGTTTGAAGACCTGATATAGTATACGTGCTGTGAACCGCTGCGCCGTACTGTGTTCGGCCTTGTGTTTCATGTTGGCCGTCTGTGCCTAGTCTGATGTCTAGTTTGGGTTTACTGAAGTCTGTCTGATTATTGTCACCCCTCTCTCTCTCTCACCGTTCCGTTCTGTGCTACATTCTCTGTGATCTTTTGCTATCCGCTATTTTTCTTGATTTATTGGACTAGGATCCATTCTGTAAGTCTTGGTGAACCCGACGAAGGGACAAGTTTGTCAGTGAGTTGTCAGTCAATTTATGCTTTGTGCTTGTGCCAACACCAGTTCATGCTCATAGAGAATCTAATTGAATGTAACCTGTTTCCTAACTCGTGAATTGTGACGTAATTAAACTTAATCACCATTTCAATCCCGATACAGTCCTGAGTGAATACGTAGGGAATTTCATCTGAGTGTGAGTTGGACCATTGATTAGTTACGGAAACCTCACTTAGGTAGCATAGTAAACTGATCTCAAAGTCCAGTGAGCGATCAGTTTACAATTAGTTAATTCTAGGAGAAATCCCGATAGCTGGAATTGAATCGATCAACTGAATTAGTGCTCAAGGTAGTTGTGGAATTATCAAGTTTGCGCGACCCCCAAACTTGTGCAATGGAAAGGGCTGAGTTGAGTAAATTGAAGAGTGAGCCTTGCAAGAGACCTCTCAGGTCCCGAAAATTCTATTATTCTACCTTTTTTCTCTACATATATAAACAAACAAGCAAACAAACAGTTTATTCTGTAAGTCACAAAGAAAATATGCACAAAAGATCATAAAAATGTTTACTGAATAGGACAGCAGTAATAGCTGCGCGTTTGGTTACAAACCTCAAATGATTTGATCAAACAGCTGCTGGTATTACTAACAAATTTTGAAAGGGGGACCAATCTAAAATGAGGTCTGACTTATTTTTCAAAAACCGGTGATATTTGTACTCAAAGTATGCATGAGTTGGCCTTTGCTCCAAAAGGAGGGCTGCCAAAAAGTATACAGTGTTGAGTAGTTATTACAAGTTTACTTACTCAGTTAGGTATTGGTATTAACATATTTTTTACCTCAAAGATCAAGGCAATGTAGAGTTACATAGCAGTATTAACGTTGATATAAGTAAGTTAAAAATAAATTCATGAAGCGATTCAAACAATAGCCTTAATCAAACAACGCGTGATCCAATAGTGACGCGAGCATGAAAACAACCATTGTTCTTAAATTGTGCAAATACACAATGGATAATGTCAACTAAGCAATGTCACAAAAACTTTTTATCAGTCGGCAACAATTGTTAGCTTATCACGGAACCTAGCCAACAATAATATTTAAACAATGATACGGTACAATTTCGTTTATCTTCAAATCATTTTATAACAATTTGGCTTGAGACGACATGGGAAGACCAAAAGCTCCCGGCCAAGGTAAGAAATATGTTTTACTATTATTGTCGTATATACATTATTAAGGATTATTGAAACTTAAAACTAAACTTCAACTGTCAGGTGATTCTGTCTAAAATTCTGGAATTCATTTAGCAGTATTTTCTTAATTTTAAATTTCCATGTACTTCCATTTTATCAAACAGTCTACATATACATCCTGAGCTGAGCAAACCTGATACTTTTGAGTTATGATCCTAGGTGTGGAGTACTTCTAGACCTGACTTCATCAAATACAAATTTAGTCAGCTTCATGATCCACTCATCAAACATAATTCACAAATATTTCACTTGCTACTAATTAAAAATAAGAACAGGAAAATTGTACAGACCTTTCTGTGACAAAGTCACAAATTCTATCTTTCTCGGATTGACTACATTACAATTTAAGGGGAACCTCTAAAAAGGCGTGTTAGTATATTCTTACATTAACCCTGGATTACACCAAATAAGATATTATTCCACAGATAGTCCCCAGCTAGATCTAATCTTATTTGGCGCAATCCAGGGTTAATGTAGGAATTTACTAACACACCTTTTTAGAGGTTCCCTAATTGTAATGTAGTTAATCCGAGAAAGCTAGAATTTGTGATTTGGTCACAAGAAGGTCTGTACAATTTTTCTGTTCTTTTTTTAATTATTAGCAAGTGAAATATTACGAGTTATTTTTGTGAGTGCAGCATGAAGTTGAATAAATTTGTAAAGTTTCTGCTCACAATTAAAATATCGTGTACAATTTTTATCCCTTAGTACACTACTTTAAACTGGGATTTAGGGAATAATACAAAGTGCACCAAAGAAAAGTGAAGTCAGGTCTTGAATTACGAGGATTAAGTCCAATTCATGAATAGAAAACCCGTAATTAGTCATGTAATCCCCAGCTAGTTCTAATCTTATTTTGTGCAATCCACGTAGAAATATCAGAAATTCAATTTGATTTTTGAATATTTACCCATGGGAAATTCCAAGAACATTACTTCCGGTCCGCTCACCCTGAAGGGCAGGTTTTAGTATAAAAATTTAGAGAAAATGTTGGCTTAAGATTTTTATTTCTACATTCTAAAATCGAAGCAGACCAAAGCAAGCCGAGGTCTGGATCAAGAAGTACTCCACCTAAAGATCACGATTCAAGAAGTTGGTGTGCTAAGGATGCGTATGTTAACAATCTAACAATTGAAGGTTTAGAATAATTAAAATTGGTATGCTCTAAAAATGAACAAAACATTAATTACCATCAATCCCGTAATTTTATAAGTCAACAATGGGTTACAGGATTGGTCATATCGCTTACCAATCATTTTAATGCTGAATGAACAAATCAATTTATGATTTACTATTCGAAGACTCAATCTTATTACTGCACGATTTGTGTATTGAGAGTTTTATACATCGTACTTTCTTATTTCAGGCTTACTTGATAAAGAAACACATTTCATATTACTCCGAGCACTGAAGCTGACAGAGGCCCAGTTGAAGAATGCTAATCTCAAGCTCGGTGGATCAGACTTATTGATAAAAATTAAACTGCCTCCAAAATTACACTGGAGCCTTTTCGAACAACAGGGAAATAGTAAGTGAGGCATTTATATTTTTCCTTCTTTGCTTTAACTTACTTTTCCGTTAAAACAGAAGTATATACAACAGAAGAAGTATATAAACCAAATTATTGTTAAGCATTTGAAATAATTAGATTAATTGCATTAAAGTAAGTTGTTGCCAGAGTTTTCGTAACCTGCAAACTTTAATATGACAGAAAATAAATCCCTGAAAATTTTAACTAGAGATACCTGTAGTGTGGTAATCTTTGTTTAGGTCCAGGGACTGTAAGTGATACTGATTATACAAAGATTCCCTCATTCTCAGTGATTGGATTCGCATCACATACAGACGAAAAAGAAAAGGGGCACATTGACTTGTGTGAAACTCGCAAAAGTAATAGCTTTTAAAAAACTCTATACGTTTTCGTTAGGGGTTTCTGACAATTAAAATGTGTAGCCTGAACCTTAGATGGATAATTGGATATAAACACTGACTCAAGAAGTTTCACGATGGCACAGATTAATTTGTTAGCTTCAAAGTTTTTATGTGTTTTGAATTCAATATCCAGCGGACCTCTTATAAAATCTTAAAGCTATTGGTCAAAAGAGTCAAAAGTTAAGGGAGGGGGTGGGGAGAATAGCGCCAGAGATCCGTTTTCATTTATACGGTCAAAATATCAGGAGATATATAATAACAATTAGTCATGTAAGTGAAGTTACATGGAATCCGACAAATGGTGAAACTTATAATAGTTTACAAATGTAGGAATACATTGTTCTAATCAATGTGATACTAACCACACCTGGGCAATGGGGGGGGGTGGACGGGGGGTGGCCACCCCAGGTCCCACATACGCACCAAAATGATACCTATATGATTTCTTGGAAGAATTGACGCACCAAAATGATACCTACATGATTTTTTGAAGATTTGGACGCGAAGCAAAATTTAGCTTATTTATCCATCTGTTGCCACAAATTAGTTTCTTCAATGTCCACACAGTTTTGACTTGTCTACACACCAAATTTGTTAGCATGCAAGCACGCAAGTGATTTGACCTATCTGCGCACCGGATGTGGTCACTGACGCACCGAATTTGGCTTACCGACGCACCGGATTCGTCCTCTGACGCACCGAATTTGGCTTACCGACGCACCGGATGTGGTCACTGACGCACCGAATTTGGCTTACCGAGGCACCGGATTCGTCCTCTGACGCACCGATTTGGCTTACCGACGCATCGGATTCGGCCTCTGACGCACCGAAATAGCCTTACCGACGCATCGGATTCGTCTTCTGACCCACCAAATTCGGCTTGCCGACACACCGGATTCGTCCTCTGATGCACCGAATTTGGCTTACCAACGCACCGGATTCGGCGTCTGATGCACCAAATTTGGCTTACCGACGCACCCGATTCGTCCTCTGACGCACCGGCTTTGGCTTACCGACACACCGGATTCTTCCGCTAACGCACCGAATTTGAGCTACCGACGGACCGGATTCGACCTCTGACGCACCGAATTTGGCTTACCGACGCACCGGATGTGGTCACTGACGCACCGAATTTGGCTTACCGAGGCACCGGATTCGTCCTCTGACGCACCGAATTTGGCTTACCGACGCACCGGATTCGGCCTCTGACGCACCGAATTTGGCTTACCGACGCACCGAATTTTGCATACCGACGAACCGGAGTCGGCCTCTGACGCACGAATAGCCTTACCGACGCATCGGATTCGTCTTCTGACGCACCGAATTAGGCTTACCGACGCACCGGTTTCGTCCTCTGACGCACCGAATTAGGCTTACCGACGCACCGGATTCGTCCTCTGACCCACCGAATTTGGCTTACCGACGCACCGGGTTCGTCCTCTGACGCACCGAATTTGGCTTACCGACGCACCAGATTCGGCCTGCTAGCCTGCTAGTCTTGCAGATTTAGCCATTAAAAATTGACAATATATACCATATTCGCTATTAGGGTTGTTAATTTACATGTAAAAAAGTAATTAATTTTTTACACCTGTTTTTAACAGTGTAAAAAAGTGTTAAAAAGTGTAATAAAGTGTTAAAAAGTGTAAAAAAAGTTTCGATGCCAAATTCATTTCCTCTGTGCCACAGTAATGATTGGCCGCGTTCTTCAACTGTCAAAAAATATTTAGGTTAAGCATTCATTGCATGCCAAAGCCACTAAGCCATTTATTTATTTTGATAATTGACCAAGAATTTTGTTAATGGCTCACAATTCTCCAGAAACTATTCATGTTTTCTTTTTGCCTTTATAAAGTGACGACAGATTTTAAGCAAAAGAAAAATATAGAAAGTGCCATTTGCATTATTTGCATTAGTATTACCATTGCATTTTCCAAAAACTTTTTCTTATTAGTGAGATCGTAAAATCAAAAGCAGTTTCAAATTATTTAATTTCAGAATTTCAAAAATTTCTATTTCAAGTTTTAAAATTTTCAAATAACGAGAATGTTCGGTTTATAAAAACCTATCAGAGCATTGTCTGGTGTTTTAGATTTCAGAAATTATTTTAGCTGTGAAATTTTTGATTCTGAAATACTGTTCCATTATGCCTTAGGATTAATTGGACATTTGTTAAATTTTATTGACTGAGATGTTCACTTGTGTAAAGAACCCATCTTGCAGGATTTCCAAATTTTCAATGAATGGAAACAATCCTCTCAGGAGGTTATATATCTGGCACGAGATTCAATTGCAACTGACTTACAGTCGGGAAATTATCAATCGTAAATGAATTCACAAAAAATCCTCAGCATTGTCCAACCACCGTCTTTACTTTTAATGTCATTTTTTACTTGTTGAAATAAAATACATTTAAGGTGATTTTCGCGTACTGAAACAAAATCTGTCTGCAATGTATATAATATATATACTTGAAACACTATTTTTCACAATCAACGGTCTGTGAAAAAGTGTAAAAAAGTGTGAGTGTAAAAAATTTGTAAAAAAGTGTAAAAAAATTCAGAAAAGTATATAGTGTTTAAAAATGTTAAAAATATGTAAAAAATCTAGTGTTAAAAAGTGGTGTTAAAAAGTGTAAAAAAACCTGTTAAAAAGTCCGAAATTTTGCTACTGTTAATAACTGTAAAAATGTTTTTTAACATTTTTACTTTTTTACAATTTACAACCCTATTCGCTATAAGCGAATATAATGAGCAAATAGGCGAACATACGATATTCCAAAAATTGGCCATACTTTACATACCTCATTAATTGGTCGCGGTCCGACCTCGCGGTCGCGGTTTGACTCAAAACCCTTTTTGAAATTTTTGCTAATTTCGGGGCAGACCCCACTAAAATTTTGGATTTTTTCAGGGGTAGACCCCCTCGCCGAGGTCGGGGTAGACCCCCCAGAATCGGACTCCGTGTTAATGTTGGTCGCGGAAATGCTCTAATTAATTCCTGAGAGGAGTCAAAACTGCAAAAATTCTTCAACTTCAAGGCGAGCGAAAGTCATCGGCCAGCGGCCGGCTTGGGCCGGCCGGCCTCAAACACTACCCACGAAAAGCTCCCCCCCCGAAAAAATGCCTAAAAAATACCCTGACATTAGGTTAAATAATTGAATGACCACAGCGTACTGTAAGTAGACAATCGACTTTCCACAGTGTTATTTTTTTCAAATAAACGCTTGTGGTCTCAAATTACGCACCAAAACATACAGTACCCATTTTGAGGAAAACGCACCGGATTTCCACCCCCCGTCCGAGAAAAAGTCTGCCCAGGTGTGATACTAACACCATAATTCTAATTGTTTTAAGATGGTAACAAAGAAATTCCTCGAAGATTGCGCCAAGGGGTTGAGAAATGTTATATTCCATATTTTTAAATAAAAGAAATATACGATCCGATAACATTTATATTTAGAATATGTTTGTAATGTCTGTCATATTATTTATTTAAGTATTTTTACAGCTGTGATTTAAAGAAGTCAAGATTATATTGAAGCGGCATCAGTCACTGAATTGGAAAGTTTATGGGGCTACCAAGACTAATTATACTAGGATATATGAATATTAAAAATACTCACATGTCCAGAGTAACCAAAACATAACCGATTCAGATCAAGTTTTAGGTATATTTAACACAACTCTGATTGTTCTCTACCGAACTAATTTGAAATTCAGTGGATTAATTGTTTCGTTTGGAAACAAGCCGATGTAAGCTTAGAGATAACAAAAGGCTTGTAAACCCTTCCAGCTGTTTTCACATACCGAAAAGTTTAATCTTTAAAAATTTAGTTTTATTTGGTAAAGATCAATCTTTAATATGTTCAAATCTCTTTATGCCAAAAGCTGAGCTTAATCAATTGGATTTTGCAATACACCTAACTACAGTAATCTGAAACTGTAAATTAAAACAAAACTGCAATTACTGTGGTCATGTTCGATAGACATAAAATTTTAGAACTCATCGGGTTCAATAAAATCGGGTAGAAGCTTCGGTATAGAATTGCTTGAATTGCAAAATTTAAACTTGACTTTTAAACAAAACTTAAAGTAAACAGTGAGCTGGTTTCGAATCCAATAGGAGCCCTGCAAGATTAGTCACGCAAGAAAAGTCACGTAAGCAGTACGGTTGAGTGACGAACAAATAAAAATTTGCAAAGCAGAAAACAATTAGCATATATTTAAAAATAGACTGGGCGGGAAACAGTACGTACGTAGGTGGACAGGCGACTGAGAGCAGCCGCTTACGCTGCGTGAACTGTCTGTAGAAATTTGTTTAATATACGTGTGCTGCTCTGATGATTGTACATCGGCTAGAAAGGCCCACATCTGTGCTTTCGCTGAGTTGAAAAAACCGCACAGTAAGGAGAAAATGACGACAATGTAAATATAAATAAACAAAAAACTGCGAAATTGAAGAGCAACCTTTTCAGAAGCTTACATGGATAGCTGTGCAATGCACACCTGCGTAGCTAGTGCACATTAACTTGTATATATGTCGTAGCAAGATTACTAAAATTGGCAAGATAGCTATCTTGCTAAGACTTTGCCAAGATAGTTATCTTGCCGCAATTGTTGGTAAAATAGTAATCTTACTAGAATTTAGCAAGATCTTACCAGTTTCAGTATGAACGGTCTTTTCAATCTCGAAACAAAGACAGTCATTGTTTCCCATTACGGCACTGTTTCATTAGGGCACTCTGTCACTTCAGTTATTGCACTTACTCTTTCATAACAAAGGGTTTCGTTAGGGCACTGCGCATAGAGAAATTGACACTGTTTAAAAATTTGTGTAAATTGGTGGATAACATTATGTGTCATTGTGATTGTACCTCTGTACATGTATCATCTTTTTCTCCAATTAAGTAATTAAGCAACAATTAGCTTGTCAAAAAGTATTTAGTTTGATTTCCAAATTTTTAAATTATGCTTACGAATTGTAATTTCTCTCTATATAAGTTTGCATTTGAATCAGCACTTGAAAATGACTTCAGCAAAAGTTTGGTAGTACTTAGGAACGAAGGAATTCGGATTTTTAAAAATAAAACGTTTGATGACCATAGCTGGGGCCCCCAGATTAAATCTATGATTACTGACTTTATTGGGGTACCTGTTGTGCAATTTCCAATTTGGTGTTTCACAAAAATGTCAGGCTGAGGTCAGTTTTAATGCACTTCTGTTTCTAGTTTTGGGGGCCCCAGCAGTGGATATCTAAACTGAGCGGTTCCCTATCAAAGCGTCTAACGTTCATAACATCTACCGACGAAACGTCTAACGACAAAACGTCTACTGACAAAACGTCTAATTTTTCTAGAATTGTGTCACACGTTCAAAACGTCTAAACTTTTCTTTTCTAATATATATATATATATATATATATATATATATATATATATATATATATATAATAAATATATATATATATATATATATATATATAATGAATATATATATTTGTGTGTGTGTGTGTGTGTGTGTGTGTGTGTGTGTGTGTGTGTGTGTGTGTGCTGTATTTTGAAACTTGTACCAATAACTAGTAACCAGTAATTAGCCATTCGTCAAAAGAATTTGATCACTTGTTCTTGCAACTACTACTTAATCTCAATAAGTTATACGGCCGTTTGCACCAAATGTGATTAACTATTTGCTAAGCATTTGCTAATCCGCAGACCAAACGATCAGCTAAACCAGTGCTAATCTTGAGCATTTGCTTAGCAACAACTCCTTGTGTTGTATTGAGACGACCGTACTCATTCAAGACTGAAACTGCATCTGAGTACATTTCAAATCACCTAACAGCAGCAGCTTTCATCAGCATATAGTAACGATTCCCAGCCTAGAACATAACATGCAATCACTAGCATGCGATCATATCACTATACAACACTTAGCAAATGGTTATCATTTCCAACAAATGGCCAATGAAAATTCTGGATTTTTGTATTTGAACCAATCATCTAAGGGAATTTTATGCCATTATCTTGTGATTGCAAGAACTGACGCATCTGCTAGTCACTTACTTTTTCTCAGGAAATACATCAGCAGTCTTTAAATTTGATGCAAGAAATGAAGTTTTGAATTGGATCGGTTAAATTACACATGTTTCTTTCTGGGATTAGTACTGTTGTTGTGTTAACTGTAGGATATGAAAGTAAACGTGTCGAATATTTAAGAATCTCAAAATGCTTTCGTCTCGTTAAGCTTTACAAATTGTTTAGCGAACTTTCTAATAGCGAACTTTTTAATTTGGTTTCTTGCTATTAGAAGCAGATGGGAAACTTCTAGTATCTAGCAAATATTTTCGCCATTACGGTTGACTGGAGAATAATTTGAGAAATTAGCAGGAATTCCGGAGTGAATCCTCCTCCAGAACAGGATTAAATATTTCCTTATTGAGCACTTGATTAGTATCTTCTTGGCAGTTGGTTAACTTAATCAGATTTGGTGCAAAGGAGTTTGGGATTAAGCACTTGCTAAGCAATTGCTTAGCGCGAAATTCGATAATCATTTGCTAATCACATTTGGTGCAAGCCACTGATAGTCTAGCAAACTTAAACTGGACCAAAAGAGTGAATTTTGTGGAGAGTTTATTATTCAAGCTAAGTATGAGAATGTATATATTTTCTGAAAGCTCAGAAAGCAGAGATTCCAAAAATTTTAAAAAATTTTCAAATTTTCCAATTTCAAATTTGATAAATTTTGAAAACTGTAGGAAAAGAAAAAATAAACGAAAAGTAGTCGAGTTTGGTATCAAATGAAAGGCCTTGTTCAGGAGAATGCGAATATGTATCAATTAAGCGGGTTTGGGGCGGCACGTGGTTCCAGCGGGCCCATATCCCGAAAAATAAAAGTTACTCCGATCGCTACAAACTTGGGCTCATTTGAAAGCTCTCATCCCGCTGAGTAAAAGTAATAATTGGGTCATCGCTCAAAAATGCTGTCTGTGAAAGTTATCCCTCTTTAAACTCCAAAAATGGGCTGTTTGGGCACTTTCGGAGGGTTTAATCCAGGCTAGCAAATGCTGTGAGCTGAATCAAGTCAAGCCAGTGTGCTACATTTTGCGTCTCATCATTATACACAACTACGTGCAAATTGCAGCTTTTGATCTGTACGCTTGCGTAAGACAAGCTAATTTAAACGAACTTTAAAGGAACCGACACGGCGGCTTCTTGGAAGTTTGTTTAAATTAGCTTATCTTACGCATGCATGAAGATCCAAAGCTGCAATTTTCACGTAGTTGTGTATAATGATGAGACGCAAAATGTAGCACACTGGCTTGACTTGATTCAGCTCACCGCTTTTGCTAGCCTGGATTAAACCCTCCAAAAGTGCCCAAACAGCCCATTTTTGGGGTTTAAGAGAGGGATAACTTTCACAGACAGCATTTTTGAGCGATGATCCAATTATAACTTTTACTCAGCGGGATGAGAGCTTTCAAATGAGCTCAACTTTGTAGCGATCGGAGCAACTTTTATTTTTCGGGGTATGGGCCCGCTGGAACCACGTGCCGCCCCAAACCGGCTTAATTGATACATATTCGCATTCTCCTGAACAAGACCTTTCATTTGATACCAAACTCGACTACTTTTCGTTTATTTTTTCTTTTCCTACAGTTTTCAAAATTTATGAAATTTGAAATTGGAAAATTTGAAAATTTTTTAAAATTTTTGGAATCTCTGCTTTTTGAGCTTTCAGAAAATATATACATTGTCATACTTAGCTTGAATAATAAACTCTCCACAAAATTCGCTCTTTTGGTCCAGTTTAAGTTTGCTAGACTATAGTTAAATCGTAACTCACCTACTTGGATGGCTGCAGCTGCAGCCGCTGATATTGATGAGGAACAGGAAGTGCCTATATTCGTTAAATCACAGAAAGTTCATGAAAAACTAGTCTACAAAGGATATGCTTACAGCAAAAACAGATCAGCAGCAACCAAAA
>JASAND010005462.1:0-52778 GCA_030248195.1 Trissonchulus latispiculum
ACACAACCGCATAGCAAAATTCTTTGAAAATTCTTTGCAAACAGTAAACTCTTTTGTTCTGTGTACAGTCACTGGCTTGCTACATTTAGCCATCCTTCTTGCGTGCAAAATCTTCGGCTTCGAAAACTAGCTATGTGAATGCTACAATTTTGTGGCATATGCAAATTAGTTTATGACTATAAAAGGGAGGGTATTTTCGGAAAAATCGGTCACTTTCTTTTCTCATATCTAAGAACCAACAGCATCCACCAGGATATGATCTCAGCAGGCTTTGGGTAAAGGTTGGTTCTGGGGGTTAACAGTAATGTTTTCTCATTGAGTACGGTCTGTTTCCTTAATTATGTAAAATGATTAGCTTTTCAAGAAAATTATGTTTGAATATAATAAAGAATGTTGTCTTCTACTTTTACTTAAAATTACTAGAGAACTCGAAATTACACACTCATCACGAATCTACAATCTTTCATTCAGTACACACTCAATTTAAAACTTACAAGTGGCGACCGTGTTCAATGAGTAGATTTTGAGATTCTCTTTTCGAAACTTTGAAGTGGGTTAAATTTGAAATCAACCTTTAGTCCTAAGTCCTGCCTGATATGCTTGGCTTGGTCAGTTGACCCCTGGCCAAGCCAAGCAAAACTTGTTCGATTTTTCAATCTGAAATTCGTTTCAAAAGAGGGGTAAATTCTTCATTACTGCTTTTCAGCAACTTTTTGACATCAAAATTTTGCACTGTCAAAATTTTTTGCACTTTGCACGTTTTTTATTCCAGCTGTTCCAGTTTCCAGTCAATGGTGGTGGTTGATCAATGGCACGTTTCCGGGGTGAGGTAGTTTTGCCTTTTCCACAACTGAAATCTCTAAAACTTTTTAAATTGCTTTCGTGGTGTTTAAATCATTTGGTTGTTGAATTGCATTAGGAGAAACTCTGGGTATGAGAATTCCGTGTGTGACACCTTTAGGGTAGACCGACCGGTGTTTGCATGCACTGACCCCTCGCACTCCCTCCTTTTGGATTACACGTTTGTGATTTAAGCTTCAAATATTATGTATATTTGAGTAGTGTTTTGTTTTGATTTTCTGTTTTTGTAATTTAATTTTACTTACAGTATACCAGTGCTCTATTCTATAATTTGTATTCTATTTACTTTTAATTTTGTGTTGTAGGTTGTGTTCTTGGTTTTACTTGATCCGTTCCCGCCCCCAAATCTACAGTGCCATGAGCAAGCATCCTCAAAATGCTGCTGCCAGAGAGGGGAATGGAGGCGGTGGTGGTCGGTTCTGTTCAGCGGCTGTGACTGGCTGAGGGGTGGGGTTGCCCCGGGGTTCGGTGTTCCGGGATCTGAACTGTGTGCCGGAGCTATTTTCTTCACTGGTTCTCTGCCTGTGCCTTCGATCCGGTGCTGACTTTGGGTGCCCTTGTGGATGTGGTGGTCTGTTTGGTCCCAGCTGTGGCTGTCGCCCATGAGAACTTGCCGGCCAGAGCCTGGCTGACGGATGTGGGGGGTGTGCCAACTCTGGATTCTTCTGTAGTTCCTTCCCTGATGCTTCCGGAGCTCTCGGTTCGGTGTTCGGTGTTTCCCATGGGCATCAGAGGCACTTGGAATGCTTCCGGATTTTCTGCATTGGTGTACACCGGCTCCTGTTGTTTCGTGCCCCGCCATTCTGGCTTTGGGTTGGTGTCGTTCCGTGGTCTTGGGGTGTCGGAGGCGTTAGGTCACAGGTGGGGCTTCCGGCTCCATCTGCGATGACTCTCGGGGTATTCAAGACGCTCGGAGGCGCCCGTGGTGGGTCTGAGTGCACTGGCTTCTGCTTGCTCCTCCTGCCCGGCCACGCAATTATGGACTTGCGTTGCTCTGCTCGCGTGGCTGGCCTGTTGTTGATAGTGCCGTTCCAGCTATTGTGATGTTTCCGGCAGCTGTGCGATTCCCTCTTCCCGGCACTCCTATGAACGCTTGACTGGCTGTTTATTCATGCTTCATTGTGTGGCCAATTTTGCATTTCTTTTTTCATGCTTTTGTCCGTTTTTTGGTGGTAGTTTTGCAATTGGGGTTGGTTTAAAGCTGTTTCTTTTAAACGTCAGATGAGTGGCTTGTATCAAAGAGGGGAATCTCAAAATGAGGGTGGGCAAATTTTGCTGTGCTGCTGCGTCATGTTCCCATGTATCCTCTCTCGATGCTTCTGCCATCGTGCGGTTGATAGTCAATCTTAGTTAGTGTGTGTTTGTGTATTCGGTCACAGCCGAGAAAGTCTTACCCATGTACGTAGGTGTCGGCCTAGGATCGTGTTGCCAGGCCATGTCCTGTGAGAAGTGGGGATCGTTTTGCTCCATTTTTTAGCCTATTGTCTTCAAAGCTTAATCATTCAGTTTACCACTAATTTTAGCTAGGTATCTTTCAAATTTTACCATATTTTTGGCTAAGCCGCGCGGGGGCCGGCGGCTTCAAAAGAGGGGGTATTTGTGGGAATATACACAACCGCATAGCAAAATTCTTTGAAAATTCTTTGCAAACAGTAAACTCTTTGTTCTGTGTACAGTCACTGGCTTACACATTTAGCTATCCTTCTTGCGTGTAAAATCTTCGGCTTCGAAAACTAGCTATGTGAATGCTACAATTTTGTATAATATGCAAATTAGTTTATGACTATAAAAGGGAGGGTATTCTCGGAAAAATCGGTCACTTTTTTTCGATATCTCCAAATCAACAGCATCCACCAAGGATATGATCTCAGCAGGCTTTGGGTAAAGGTTGGTTCTGGGGGTTGGGGGTAATGCTTTCATTGAGCACGGTCTGTTTCCTTAATTATGTAAAATGATTAGCTTTTTCATGAAAATTATGTTTGAATATAATAAAGAATGTTGTCTTCTACTTTTACTTAAAATTACTAGAGAACTCGAAATCACACACTCATCACGAATCTACAATCTTTCATTCAGTACACACTCAATTTAAATTCTATAATGGGATGATTTTTGAAAGTGACAATAGCCAAAGTGCAGCTTTCTGTTTAAAACGAAAAGTCAGTAGTAGGAAGAGTGAGACACGCAGCTGTGAGATATCTGATTGGCTGATCGCTTACCATAAACGGTTAAACTTACATACACGGTTAGACGTTCTATTTGCGCACCATTATTGATGACTTTAGATCAAGTTTGGATACAAAAAGTGCAGGTTAGTACGCCTAGTTGGTCGCTGGGGTCAAATATGAGGGTCTGATAACCATATTCTCAAAAATAGCAATTTCTCAAATTTTTCGAAATACGTTAAGTTTTATATCATTCGAAAGTTATTATTGTTGGGAACAAATTTTATTCTTGGACCATAGCCCGAAAATGCGCCAAATTTAAGTTATTGGCCTTTAAATGATTGCCGTGGTCAAGGCGTTCCAGCGATGGTGCTACACTCTAAAATCACTAAATAAAGCCATAAAGTAGATTTCCCCGTTAAAAGTTACCCTAAATCCATTGCGTACATCAGTTATCAAACATATAGCAGAACGAAGCTCCATTCTCAAGTATGTTCATAAAGTGTCTATTTTGCTACGGCACCTTTTGCTACGTTTTCACGTATTTTCAAATTGCATGTAATTAATAGCCGGCTACTCGCTAAGAGCTGAACGAAACTACTCAAAATTGAAACTCGATGTTCCAATATTTTATGTGAAAATGAGCAAAATCCGTGACCATAAAAGTTTTCATTGTGGACCCCCCTTAAATATATAGCTTATTTGTAGCTAACAAAATGCTTAGGTAAAAAGTTGTTTTCTGATTTGCCTGCAGAGATGCTAACAGAACATTGCACAATCTTTCAGCAGATTTGGAGATAAAACAGTTCTTCTATCTCCCTGGGTTCCTCCTTGAAAATTTTCTAAAAGTTTAAAATTTTTAAACTTTGTATCTTTGTGGTAGATCGATCAAAAATTTGCTCAAATGCACCCATACCAAATTTGATCTCAATCGGTTACACTTTGCAAAAGTTATGCACATGTGCGTAATTAATTACAGAATAATCAATGGCGACGTACTAAGAATCTAAGCTTGACAACCGAAATTTTATTTAGTAGACAAACATTTCAAATAAAAACATCAAAATAGCAACAACGTATGCGTTATTCAGCTTTATTCTCACACTAAAATTACAGTAATCCCTATCGTTACACCTACAAACTTCTTTGTTTCCGCCGCCAATATTTAATTTTTCACATCCAACCTTTTTCACTTTAAATCTCTTCGTCTCATTGAGACAATCTTTCTCTATGACTTCAAAGCCTAAACATAGGAATTCCGTAGATAAAAATTCAGAAAGAAACACATGACCACTTGTCTTTATCATGATGTTCATTCATATTCCTTATCCAACTTTGGCCCATGTCAAGATAAAAGTCACTTTTTGATGCGTTCTGATCTACCACTTGAATTTCTTGAAGCTTTTATTTTCATGGGGGTTCTTGGGGTTCTGGGGGTTCTTAATTTTTTGTAGAGATTTGATCTATAACTATGTTTAGTTTCATTTTTTGATGGGGGTTCTGGGGGTTCTTGGGGGTTCTTAACTTTTCGAAGAGATTTGATCCGTGACTACATATATTTTGTTTCAAATTTTTGATGGGGGTTCTTGGGGTTCTGGGGGTTCTGAAATTTTTTTCAGGAGATTTGATCCTCTACTGTCTAGTCATAAATGTTTGCTGGAAGTTCTGAGGGTTCAGGAGTCCGGGTGTACCGAAAAGTGTGCGCGTTGTCTGGGCTTAAATTAAGGACGAAGTTGTTGCTCTTGTCGTCAGCTTTCGATTGATACCCATATTGTGGATATTGGATGTTTCATACACAGAATTTTCAGTATAAGTTTATGAGAAAAGCCAGGAGGACCCCCCCCCCCAAGTACACCCCGGTTTTATGCTACAAATTTGATGACTGAGATCCATATATACATATTAGAAACATATCATGTCTGCTGAAGTACCTGCTGAAGGAAAGGATCCGCAACGTAGTCACGTACAAATCAAAGTCCTGGATGCAAACGCATGAAAAAAATTTGAGAACCTCCTCTTTTCTGATGGGGGTTCTGGGGGTTCTAACTTTTACCTTGACATGGGCCCCAACGTTAAAGAAATACCACATCGGATTGAACGAAGTATATACAATATACCAGAGATGTATCAACAAAGACAACTTGTCTTTATCATGATATTCATTCATAGGCCTTATCCAACTTTAAAGAAATAGCACATCAGATTGAACGAAGTATATATGTCGTAGTAATTTCTGTATTCAGTAAATGCTGTATTTACTGGCCGATTTCAGTAAATATGGTATTTCCTAGTAAGAATGGTATTTTCTTTAAACTTCCTATCTTTACACGTAAATACCATTTTTACTGAAACTAATCCAGTAAATACTGTATTTTCTAGTAAATTCGGTATTTTGTCTTAAACGCCTTTGTCTTTGTGTGTGGCTAGCGGTTCAAAGGGCATGCCGACGTCATATTTGAAGCCAAAAGATAGGTCATACATTATCACAAATTGAGCAAAGGGGATGCATGAGATTAACTCCAGACGTTAAAAATATATATAAGTTTACAAAACCAAGAAATTGTTTTAATTTTGAATAATATAAGAATAATGAATTACGATTAATTAAAAATTAATACGTTACTTCATGGTTTTAATCCTATTAATTTTCGTAACTACATAGATAGCGGTTTAAAACTTTAAGTAACCTTATAGTGTATCTTAAATTCTGTATAAAATACAAAAGTTATTAGAAAATACAGAAAACGTACTTGTATAATACAGGTATCAGTTTTGATTTTAAAAACTGTTAAAATTAAAACAATTTCTAAATTTTGTAAACTAGTATTTGTAACGTCTGGAGTTTATCTTCATGCACACCCTTTGCACATATTGTGATAATGTATGACCTATTTTTGGAATTAAACATGACGTCGGCATGCCCTTTGAACCGCTAGCCACACACAAAGACAAAGGCGTTTAAGACAAAGTACCGAATTTACTAGAAAATACAGTATTTACTGGACGAGTTTCAGTAAAAATGGTATTTACGTGTAAAGATAGGAAGTTTAAAGAAAATACCGTTCTTACTAGTAAATACCGTATTTACTGAAATCGGCCAGGAAATACAGTATTTACTGAATACAGAAATTACTACGACATATACAATATACCAGAGATGTAAACTTGCCATCGGTTAAGTTCGGTCACTTAATCGACCGGGACATTCGGTTTTCGACCTTGTCCTCTGTCATATCTCGATTTCCCCCCACCACTAAAAATCCTTAAAACTTGACCAAATGAACTAAAATTTGGTGTGGGTTTGTTTGCGACCACGCTGAGTTCAAATATCGCAAATTTTTTCGATTTCGCGAAATTCAATTTTTTCGGTTTCTAAGGGGGGGCCAAGGGAAACCAAGGGATTGTTTGTCTTCGATTTTGCTGAAAAGATGTTTATTGGGATTTTCGGGGAGGTAGAGCACCACGAATCTGAAGTCCGTTTTAGATTCAGCTTTTCGTTAGCTCAGAATAAGCTTACATCTTAAGTTTAAATCTTTAGCTTATACTGAGCCTACAAAAATCTCAATCGAAAAAGGGATTTCAGATTCGTGTCCTACGACCCCGAAAATCCCTATAAAAGTCTTTTCAACAAAATCGAAGACAAAAATTTTTCTGTTTCCCTTGGTCCCCCCCCTTAGAAATCGAAGGATTTTGCGATATTTGAAATCAGCGTGGTCGAAAACATACCCACACCAAATTTTAGCTTATTTGGTCAAGTTGTAAGGATTTTGAGTGGTGGGGGGGTAATCGAGATAAGACCTCTTGTCCTTATTCGGTTATCCTGATTTACCATTCTTTTCAACTTCTGTGAAAACTCCAGAACAAGTATATAAACCTTTGCCAGTCATTGGGAATCAGCTAAAGATAAAACTTACATAACCTGCCTTTAATCTAATACTACTTATGCTTCTACAAATTTTAAGGAAAATGACTTGTTTACTGTGATCTTTGCAACTTTTTCCAACAGAGTCTCAGTTTTGCGGTTGGCTCAGGCAGGATGCAGCGTACTCTGTTCAATACTACTGCTTACCATTTGGTGCTCTTGTATAATCACTGGTGCAATACTGTCCCACGCAGCCACCTGTATTGCTGTCACAATTGCCGGTTGTTTCCGACGGATCAATGGAGCATTTGTTGCAACGCAAGGCTAAAACAAGCAACAAACGCAAAGCTCTGGCACCGATAATGGTTGATTTTGCCAAACATGGTCTTAAGATCGGTTCATACTTGTCTCTGAGTCTCTGTCTCTTTGTCTCTGTCTCTATGTCTCTGTCTCTATACGGTTCATACCTGTCTCTGTCTTTTTGTCCTTTTGTCTCTAAGCTGTCCTTATATAAGTGTCTCTAAGCGAAGTTGAACAATGCTCAACTTTTCTGCCTGTCCTTAAGAGGCAGCCAATCAGAACATAGAATCATATCACTGGAACAGTCAGTTATATAAGTTAGATATTTTAAGGTAACTGCACTTGTATCAAATTTTAAAGTCAGTTGTTAACATATATAAGTTTAGCTGTAAAAGGAGCAGCAAATACTAAGAAGATATTAATCAATTTGAAAAAGTTTTTGTTCGGCTTTGATTAAATCCAGTGACCGATGGAATTTGAATTAGTTGTCACATGACCGAGTCTCTGTACTATTGTCCTTTTAAGTATGAACGTCTTGTCTCTATCAGAGACAAAAAGACAGAGACATAGAGACAGAGACTCAGAGACAGAGACTCAGAGACAAGTATGCACCGGGCTTAATTGACTCTGGGTCACTAAAATTGTACGTTAACTTCAAACTCAGGCGCTGTATATTCTAACTTTAGCACTCATAAGCATTAAGGTCAAGTGAACGTACGTACATTCGTTACTCATTTGTTTCAGGGGTCACTAGGCACACGTTTGTTGGAGAGGGGTCCGCCGTTAGTGAGCAGAGCATGTACCTGCAGCTGATTTCAGAGCTAATAAACGCTGAGCATGTCAAGTCTCACATTGTAATTATATACTCTCTGTGAGACCAAGCTTTATGAATGAACAGGCTCACGGAAAAACGGTTGGTGCTAGCATTTTGGGCTTATGTTCTCAACAGCCATCGCTCCACCGTGAAGAGACCAATATTCATGAAGCTGAAGCTAAAAGGGTATATCATTGCAGCAACTCTGAGAATCCTACACGATAATGCCTAACGTGGGGGCCCAAATACCTTTGGTTTAGTACACGGACAAAGTGTTGATTGAACTTGCAAAACATAATAAGTAAACATTGCATTGATGCCTTACCCTTAGAAATTGCAATACATTGAAGCACAATAAAGCATAAAATCATATTTGACAGCATTTGAAAAGCAATTAGGTGTCGCGTTTTCAGCGATGAGTCTGTGATGCAATCACAAGTTGTTGAAAACTCGATTGAAGATGCTGCTATCCTTTTTGTTGAAAAAATTTGTGTGGATGGTTAGATATCCAATCTTGTCATTTTCGGTAATTACAAATGCAAGTCGAACCAAACATGTCAGTTGCGTAGCGCTCCTATCAGGGCTGGTGGACCAAAAAGACAGAGGGGGAAGCCAAAGACAGAACACACCAGGCACCCCTGCAACCTGTACTTTCGGAGAGAGGGGGAGAGAGAGAGAGGGAAATTCAGCTGTTTCACTCAAGATGGACGGTAAACAAGTGACCCTCCGGAGATAGAACCATCGGGTTATTCGTTGAATTCCCGTATCAGGCTTAAGTTGGTGTTGTTCATTTCCGGGCTCGATCCGCTTAGAAAAGCTACTAGATGGCACTTCGGCATCTACTGGCCCAGCACACGTCTTTGCATCGGAGAATTCGGAAAGGAAATGATGTGGGGGATTGGACCCAACCGCTCGGCAGCATAATTTGAGGACTCCGGATAGTTCAGTGTTAATCCAACACAGCCGTGTTCCCGGGAGTTTGGAACCCATTTGCGTCGTTGACCAGAGGGATGCCAGGGGACACCTGTGGGGATCTCGATTTGATGGGGTCCGTGTCCATCGGATTTACCACGGAGGTGGTTGCAAGCCCCCCCCCATATCCGGCTTATTAAACCTTTTGATTGTCTGTTTCTCTTACAACAGGACTTGGATGTTGCATTTGCCAACATCATCTCTGGGACTGGTTCAAAACCGATAAACCCCCACAACGGAAGCGAAAGAGGGCAGTCCCATGTAGTCTGACCTCGTGTGTTTTATCATAAAATTTCACACACTATATATTCGAGCAAGATTGTTTATGGTGTTTAACACTGCTTTATTTCTACAAGCTAAATGGCTTGGTTCAGACATCTCAATCTAAATTTCTTTTCCAGATTTTTCGGTCAGACTTTACCATAATAGCCTTTTGGTTCCTGAATACTGGGACGGATGATAACAGCAAAACCGCCAACCGGAAACGTTTCGACTTTAGCAGTGAAGCGACTCGAGTATGCGAAACTGGACCAAGTGAGTGTAAAAAAGTCGCTCAAATTATTTTCACTAAGATCCTTTCCCGGTTCGGAACTGTTTTACTGTTACTGTTACTCTTGGAGGTTACTCTTGAATGAAATATTTTGGATCATACATTAACGTAGGGTCGGGTCCCGGGGGGGGGGCTTGTCCCCAAAAAATTTTGAGAGGGCTTGCACCTCGAACAAAAATGTTCACGGGGCTTGTACCTCAAGAATAAATTTGTTAAATTTTTTCGAAAACATAATGCTAAATTTATCAAAATTTACAAAAAATTTTCAATTTTTGGAAAAATTTCAAAACTTTGCTCGATTTACCCGAAAAATTAGACATTTTAACTAAAAAATTCCGGCGAAGCCGGAAAGCTTTTGAAATTTTACTGTAAAAACTAATTTTTTCCGGCTATTTTTGGTTACCCCTTGGCCATTTTTTCGTTACCCCTTGTCCCCGACGGGGATAGGGCTTGTACCTTGTCCGGGTTGGGGGGGGGGCTTGGACCCCCCCCCAGACCCCCCCGCGTTAACCTATGTTTTGAATCAATCACAATCGCCCATGACCGCTGCACGTTTACAATATAGCTGTTTACGCCTGTCATAAATCATATCAGGAGTTGACAGTTTGAATTGTAAGCTTATTTCATAAACGAAAACATAATGTGCCTGTTGAAAGAAATCCACCGAAACCTTCAGCAAGCTAATTGTACCTGCATTGAATTTTTTGATAGCTCTGTGCTTTATACACTTAAAGTTATTTAATCCTATTTCAATTTTTCTCTGTTTATTCCATTGCAGCCATTTGTAGGGGAGAAACACGGCACATTTTGCGAAAAAACGCTAGGAAAACTTTTTGGCGGTTATTTGCTATCATAATTTTGTAAGTTGACGCTTTTCCAGAACAACCACAGCTTTGAACATATAATGCAGTCCAGAACAAATATAGCGTCATCAGCCGAACTTCCATATCAGGCTTATCAATCTTTCCTAATACGCTGCTTACCTTTCAGTGTAGTTGTTGTATACTGCATTCAGTCTACACTTAAAACAAAATTAATTCTGCAATGACTTTGTCCAGAATATATAACTAAACGTTGTTTACGTAGAGTATAAATGGAAAGTTTCTAAGGAAATAAATTTCTAAGTTAATGAATGGCAGAACGTTGCACACCACCAAGCATAAAAAAATCGGGCACCTGGCGGGTCTCGATCCTGCAGTCTCCTGCTTAATGTGCAGACAGGATTCAGGTACTTCAGTGGAATGAGCTTCATGCGTCATAGCTGCGTAACGGAAAACTGTTGATTTTTGTATCCTCTTTTCTAATACATAAAGTTACAATTCACATGGTTGGCGTGGCGACTTCCATATATTCCAGCTTCAATGAGGAATTGCAAAATAGACATTTAATTAGTACCCTAATCCAATTACTTCTGTTAAGTATATAAGTTTTGCATTAAATATTTTTAATGCTTGAACAGTGATGTATTCTAATCTGCATTTTGCTCCTTCAAAAATAGTAAACCAATAATAAACCAAAAATAATAAGTATACGAATAAAAATGATTTCATGACGCTTTAATTTTCACTCCATAGTTGATGAATCCAACCCGTTCTTATTATTTAATGATTCTGTATTGCTCAACGGCGGAATATTATCGTTTTAGAGATAATCTGATTTCTAATTTCATTGCTATCTCAACTTCGTGTGGGCTTTGCCCCAGACAAAAACTATTTTTAATTTGTTTTATTCAAAACAGTTAGCCTCCCCGTTCCAAAGACTGGTAAATTGTTCAGGCTGCTCGCTTTGCAAAAGCCCGAATACACACATGTAATTAGTTTATAGATTAGTGGGCTTGAAGGAATCTGGTGGGGCCCCCAAAATTGGAGGAGAAAATTAATCCTTTAACTGCTCTCCTGCTGAGACGTTGGTCTGTATTAAAGAGAATTGGAAAGGTCAAATGCAAAAGTCAGTACTTTGGGGGCCCCATCAGATTCCCTAACTGCAAAGTTAGTGCAAAAGTATAAAATATTGAATTTAGAAATCTTTAGTTTTGGAATTCGAATAGTGTTCTAATATTTGGCAATTAATTAAGCAATTAAACCGAAATGAAAACGCAAATGTAATCAAGTTTTCAGATTGCAATGGGGTTTACTCATTACTGTAGCTGCACATATTGAAAATGTTCAGAAAATTGTTTCTTCAAATTTAAAACTAAATTAATTCCTAAAAACGCTAATGTCCTTAAAGCTAAAATTAAGCTGTAACTAGCGCAATTTTGTTTAATATAAGAGTACACTTTCAACGAGATTCACATTATACAGAAGCTTTAACTTTTAATTGTGAGATTATTATAATATAGTAAAACTTTAGAATATTGCTTTCACTATTGAATTATTGTTTTAAAAAGTTTCAATATTTTATACTTTTGTACTAACTTTGCAGTTAGGGAATCTGATGGGGCCCCCAAAGTACTGACCTCTATATTTGACCTTTCCAATTCTCTTTAATACAGACCAAAGTCTCAGCAGGAGAGCAATTAAAGGATTGATTTTCTCTTCCAATTTTGGGGGCCCCACCAGATTCCTTCAAGCCGATTAGTGTTAACATTTAATTAATTGGATGATTATCTAGACTAAAAAGAATGGAAACCAGCATAAGCTTTACGCTAACATTAACTTAGTGTCTTAGTTCAATAGTTCGAAAATTTTCTTCCAGATCCTGCGTCTCTTCATATTTAATTATTCACTGGGGAATTTGGAGGCGGCATAAATAATGACGCAGTTCCTGAAAAGTGTTTTTCTTTCGGTTTTGCACATAACAGAATAAACCTTAAGGTAGAAGGAATAGTCAATGACTAAGTAACGATGTTCGTAAAGTTGAGGCCCAGTGCAAAGTAGTTATGTATTTTAAAGTATACAAAGTTTGGCAGCTTCAGCAAATGTGGGAATGTACGTATGTTGTCTTGATACATACGTGTGTGTAGTCTGTATACGTACGCGTATGTGAAAATAGCCTCTCGCTTGGAAATATTGATTTTTCTCTACTCTAGTTTGTTTGCCTTTCCGTGCCATGCACGTTTCCAGTTTGAATGCATATGTCCTTTCTGTGTTTTCAAAGTTATTGACGCCCGGCTAAAGCAGTCGTGTAGGTTTCTTTTCTTGAACACAGTTGTGCATGGTGCCTTTGTGAGAATGTTTTCTGCTATCACCATAATTTGTATCGTTAAATCTTTTAGTCTACTTTTACGGCATTGTGCTTACCATTTTTTTGACCGTTATTTTCTAACGTGTTAGATTTTTGGATTTGAGCTAAATAGCTGATGGTACTGCAGTTAGTTGGAACAAAATATAGGCTTATTGTATATTATATATTTAGTACACACGTAATGTCTACGAAGGAAATTTTAAGCTATTATGAATTTATTGAAGATTGAATCCTCCTCAGTCGATACGTGGCAAGCCCATTGATATCTGCAGCAATCAACCATAGTAAAGAAATGTTGCACATTGGTACTCAAAAGTGGCATGCTCTAACTTGGAATCACAACAAAACAGAAATGCCCCTCTTGGCAGCAGGAGAAGCGTGGATGACATTCAAAACAGTCCAAGAGAATATGAATAATTTCTTTGGGATTCAGAATAGGCTAACGCGGGGGGGGGTCTGGCGTGGTCCAACCCGGACAAGGTACAAGCCCTATCGCCATGGGGGACAAGGGCAACGAAAAAATTACCAAGGGGTAACCAAGTAGCAGGAAAAATTAGTTTTTACAGTAAAATTTCAAAAACTTTCAGGCGTCGCCTGAATTTTTTATCTGAAATGTTTAATTTTTCGGGAAAATCGGGCAAAATTTTGAAATTTTTTTCCGAAAATTGAAGATTTTTTGAAACTTTTGATAAACTCAGCGTTAATTTTTTGAAAACTTTTCCAGTTTTGTTCTTGAGGTACAAGCCCCCCTGAAAGTTTTTGTTCAATGTACAAGCCCCCTCAAAATTTTTTGGGGACTAGCCCCCCCAGGACCCGACCCTATGTTAATGTATATGATACAGATTAAGTAATACGGGTCTTTTCCAAATTACCCCCACCACTCAAAATTCTTAAAACTTGACCAACTGAGCTGTAATTTGATATGGCATGGTTTCGACCACGCATGGTTCAAATATCACAAAATTTCGATTTCGCGAGATTCTGGTTTTTCCGATTCACAAGGGAAACCGATAATTTTTGTCTCCGATTTCGCTGAAAAAATTGTGTACAGGGTTTTTCTGTGTCGTAGAACACGAATCTGATGTCCGTTTTTCGATTCAGCTTTTCGTCAGTTCAGAATAAGCTTACATCTTAAGCTTACTACTTTAGCTCATGCTGAACTAACGAAAAGCTGAATCAAAAACCTGACTTCAGTTCGTGTTCTGTGACCCTGTAAACCCTTATATACAACTTTTCAGCAAAATCGGGGACAAAACTTTATTGGTTCCCCTTGGTCCCCCCTAAAAAACTTAAAAATTTAAAATTTTTAAATTTCTAAAATTTCATTACCAATCAAGCAAATATATGTTGGAATGCACTCACACAAAATTCGAGCTAAATTGGTCAAGTTTTGAGAAAGTTAGCATCAAGTAATTAAGTAAATTAAGTAATTAGTAGATTGCTTTAATTAAATAAGCTCTCCTAGCTTTAGGGGAAATTAAGTCTAAAATGAGGAAGAAGTCAGGATAGTTTCATTCAATTTTTTGTTGATTCGTCAGTTTGTGCTTGTTAGTTAGTTTGTTTGTGCGGTTGATTGATTGTTGTCGAAACGCTGTGAATATATTGCCTACTCTGTCTAGCATGTAGCAGGTATGAAGTCGTGACTATAGAAAAAGCAAATTCTGATCTACAAATTTCCATCAAGGGTAGGGTCTGGGGAGTGCAAGCCACTCCTCTCTCGAGGCTGAACAGATACAGGCCAAATACAGATACAGAAACAGATACAAGATAAACTGAAAGATGCAAGCCCTACCGCTGTCGAAGACAAAGCGTATGAAAAAGTGGTCAAATTGTAAGCAAATTTGCCCAAAAGATTGCAATATGATTTCTACAAAGTTTCACCTTTTATGGAATGTCTTAGTTAACGTTTTAATTTTTCGTTAAAATCGGTCAAAATTTTGTAATTTTTCTAATTGTTTCTAATCTTATCCAACTACAGTGACAAATCTTTTTTGTCGGTTGTTCTTTCATTGACCCAATTTTCAAATTTTAATCTAACTCAACGCTATGGAAATCAATATTAACCATCAATAACCATAAATTAACCATAACATTATAAACTAGCTATTAACTGTTTATCAGTATTAAGGGTTGGTATTAAGTATTTGGCTAAAATCGATAGCTTCTAATTCCTGATATTTTCGTCCAATTATAGTTCGATAGAAAGTTAAAATTGCTGACGTGCGCCTTTTAGGATCATTTGTAGACCTATAAATAAATACTGAACATATGTAGACATTTTGAAGACATATGAGTAGATTTTGAAGTTTTGAAATTTTAATGGGAATTGGCCAACCTCTTGGCTGGCTTGACCAGTTGACCCATGGCCAAGTCCTACCAAAGCTTATGATCCAAATTTTTTTCAGATTTTCTATTTCAAAGAGGAGATAATTCCCTCTCCTTTTTTGTTCTCAAAATGTTAAAATTAGAACATTAATATGTCTTCACCCTTAAAATTTTTTGCACATTGCACTTTACATTTTGAGTTGATTTTAGAAGGGTTCCAGGATGTGTTCAGCAGGGGATCTGCTGGTTCAGTCGGTGGAATTCAAACCATGGCTGGATGGTCCTGGAGCTTCTATCGGCCGAAGACGTCTTTGGGAATCCGGTCTTGGCTTTGTCTGAAGCCACCGCCTGTTCCAGCAGATTCTCACTGAATCCGGTCGTAAACGCTTCATTTATTAGTTTTTTTGCATTCAATTTAAGGTCGCACTTCCCTTACATGCAGTCCACTTTTGAAACGCTATAACTTACACAATATTGAGAGCTATGAATTGAGTCACAAATCAAAATGATGCTCTACATCTTCTGCGTCGTTTGATATTATTGAAACGTGTCTAAATAGTTTGTATTGGTCGCAAACCGTAGTAGCCGCAAATAACGTAGTCACCGTTTTTGACCAAATTTTTTTCTGAAAAATTTTTACGCAACAAGAAAATCCAATCTCCAATCTGTTTCTGAAATAATTGGCCAGGGACGGTCTTTTGATTTTGTCAAAATATCGTTTCAGTATGCAGAAATTGAGCATCTTTTGAAAATTTGGCATTGTAACCAGCTTTGAAAAATCAGTGCTCTTGGTGGGAGGCTCATAAAGAGAAAAATAAAAAACCGCCCCTGGCAAATTGTCCAAACGTACTGTGGGCAAAATATCTGGATCCACCTATTGGTTATGGAGCAATCTTCGGTCAAAAAATTGTGGCAGCAATTTGACAAAATCAGTTATTCGACCAGAACTTCAGACTCATTCAGTGTGCAGGGCACTAATTAGCTTAATTTGTACCTCTTTCGACGGTCTTTAATTTGAGTATAAGCTAGTCTTCTGTTCTGTAATGTGCACTGGCTCCAATTCGACAAAATCTGTTTTCAGCAAGATCGTGTCAAAAATAACCAATTTTCGAGCAAAACTTCTGCATCAATTTACTGCTCAAAAACGATAAGAGCTAGAGACTTATGTCTAAAAGCAAAGTTGTAGAGCACATAATAAGCTTTAAAATGATTATAGTCGATGGGCGCAGTATGGTATTTATATTTCTAGATCTTTAGATATTGTTTCTTGCTGTAGATGAACGTTATGAAGCTAGCATTTTTACAGGACGTTTATTATCATTTCCGATGTATTTTCTGAAAATTTGAAAGAAATCTGGCAATTATTGCACTTTCTGCAACGATATCAGAGCGACCTTAAAATTAGATTTATTATTTGAATTTTTATTATTTGAACATTCACATTGTTTTCTTTTGATAGGGAACTGTCAGTAATCCTTGTCCCAGAATCAGGATTCCTGGAGTTTGAATTTCTGCCTGTTTCCTTACTCAAATTTATTAGTTTATATATTAGTGTTTAGTATTGAGCGAGATGTTTATTATATTTGAAAATTTTGTTGGTTCGTACACTTATATTTGTTCGTTGTTGTATATAGTTCCGTTCCCATCCTCTCTTCCGTTGAGCCGGCGCTTCCCCTCGTCCAGCGCCAGGTTGGAAGTTGTGTTTTGGTTGGTCCCCGGAGGTTCCGGCTGTCCATTGGTAGGTGAGCTCGTTCGGGCTCTGACTGTTGTGGTTCTTGGTTTCCGGTCCCGTGGTGCCATCAAGCTTGTCGGAGGGTTCTAGCCCTAAGGGGGCGGCCTTCCGGGAGCACAGGAGGGATCTGACGCTTGCTCGTTTGGGGCGTGTTTAGGTTGGCCTGTGTCTGTGGGACAACCGGGATGACGGCTGTGAACTTTTTGTTGTTGGTCTTGTTGGATGGTTGGCGGCAATGGGCGTCTTGGTTAGTGTGACCGTTTATTGGACCGTGTTGCGGACGGCGCCGGCTAGTGTGGATGACGCGTTTGCTGGTACCGAACTTCCTTTCCCCGGCGTTGGGCTCGCCTTGTCCCATGTCCCCACTTTTTTAGTATGTATGCATATAATTCGATATCTTGTGGGGGAGTGCTGTGTAGTTTTAGGGTTATAGTAGTTGTGTAGTTTGGGAACGAATTCAAACTTAAGCTTGGTTCGATTGTGCCTGGGTGGCTCAATCTAGTTAACCGAAGGTTGTGGGTTCGATCCCCACCTCAGGCCCGAATTTTTCGGGTCTGTGGTGCTGTAGTGACAATTTTCTTTCTTTCGTCTATTATCTTGTATCTTTAGAGGTGTGTGGAGGGAGCAGTATCTCAAAATTTTCTTTAAAATTCTTTGATTATTACTTCTTTTTCTCATGTCGGATGTTTCGGATTTTGGGGATTCATTGGGGTGGGTGCTCGCTACCTTCGCTAGGCCATTGAACGGTATTCTGTTATTCTTTTTTCAGTTCATATTTTGTACCAGCTCTATGTTGTACTTGCATTCGGGTTCTGTCTATCGAGTTGTTACTCTTTTGGGTTTAAGTGAATATATTTTTCAAAAAATTCTGTCGCGGGTTAGCAATCTTCGTCAAAGGTTCCGGAATATTGTTCTGAAGTTCAAGATATCTTATTGTTGTTGAAAAACTTTAGCCTCTCTGTTGTCAGGGTACTTTGTCGTTGCGGTCTTTATTTTCTGTTATGTATATATTTTTCTGTCTTGTCTGTCTGTCCCGGAGGTTCCGGTGTAGTTTTACACGTACCCGTTAAGCCAGTAGTGCGTTGTGTTGTCGGCTTCGGGCAGGCGTCCGCGTCTGCGAGATGCAGTTTTAAGTTCTTTTCGTGTACTAATTATGTACTAGTAGTTAGGTTAGCTAAGTTAACTCTAATTTTATTCTACTGACTGTATGGATCTCGTTTTCAAAAAAGGGGGTATTTTGTGAAAATTTCCTTGTTTTCAAAAGTCTACCAACTTCGCAACAAATATGCAAATTAGAAATTTTTCATTTTTGTAATATGCAAATTAGCTTTGATAATATTTAAAAGAGGGTATCCGACACACTAATGTCTAGTTCAACAAAACAATTTGTGCTCACGGCTCTCCTAACCCCTTGCACCCGATACCAACCACACATCATCCACTAATATAATACGCTGATCTTATGCTGTTACATATAATCATATGGGAAAGGCGGAAGGAAAGCAAAGCACCCAAGCAGAGGCAGGTTGTTATCAGCAGAAAGCCCATCAACAGCCAAAAGTCACACTAGCTAGCCATGCCCATTATAAGCCAGTTTGTCAAAATTGCATTGTTCCACCAGTGCCACAGACTGCCCGTGCCAGCACAACCGATAGATCCAACGGAATTATCGAATTTCTAATTTGCATATTCATTCCAAGTTAGGCTTTTCAAAACAGAGATTATTTCCCAATAGTGTTCTGGGAATTGTGACATTTTTATTCCGTCTGGAGACGGAATCATTGTTACGGAAAATGGTGTTTCAACGTTGTTTATGTAAGATTTCAACTTTGTAGTCCTATCTTTATCACATGGCCTAGCTTAGGACATTTTTTTCGAGCAAGAGAATATGCAAATTAGGTCTGAATTTTATAATTGCAGTAAATTTGAAGGTTGCAAATACGAGTTTTAATCTGCGCTACAACTAGCATTTGAGAAGCGAAAATTACTACAGTAGGTGTTCTTCTGTATCCGCTATTGCTCCGTCCGACCATGAATTCTTAGGCTACTTTAAAGGCACAAACTTTTATTATTGAATCAGTATCAAATATTGCGCAAATCTGAACAAAAAATTGACTGGCGAAACTTTTCTTTGACTAAGACCCTGTTTCAGTCAGCTTGAGCATGCGGAGCAACCATGAAGCATGCTATCGGTACCAATTTGAAGAAGTAATTGCTATAGAAGTAATCTGAAATGTGTACATGCTGGGCTGTTGGTATGCTGTGCCCAATTTTTCCTGAATGCTGGAGAGTTTGCCTGAGTAGGGCAAACTTTTTGTCAAACGTTTTAACAGAATACTGTACATTTAAAACAGAAAAGTGCCAGACACCTGGAAGGAATAATGCCCCTGTTAGGGGCCTGCTTGTTATAAATTAGGAATCGTTTGTTAATTTTCAATATGGTATTGTAGAGATTTGGACTGAGTGAAACTGAACTAATCTCTGCACAAACAACTTAACAAACGTCTGACCGAAAAATCTTGGAGCCGAACTGTGACTGTCTGTCCTGAGTTAACCTTTGAAGTTAGCCCATATAAAGTATATATTTTTAAAAAACCTCAGACGGATGAGAATCCGTTAAAACCATCGTATCCAGGCGATATCCGGCAAAAACGTTTCAGATTCTGAAAGAAAATGCTTACTAATTCATAGCCCATTATATTAGTCCTTGACCGAAAACATTTCTGAAAACCCTGTCACGTCCGGCCCATGTCCGACGATTGGATATCGAGGTCGCAAAAGCGCAAAGTACGGTGGGTTGGTCCTTGGTTCGCTGATTAGGTTTTTGGATTTTTCGGGTCGAAATTAGTCTGTATGCCAAACTTTGTCCGATTTGGACCAAAAATGCGTGATTATGGGCGTGTCCGGTTTGAAGAAGACCGGAAAAAATTGAATCGCGGATAAAAAATGTTCGTTTTTGCCAGAATGACTGTTTGGGAGGCTTCTGTCGTTTTAACTGTCAAATCAAACGAATATCCGGTCCATTTCCGGTTCTGAGCTTTGAAATTTGTCATTTCATGGCCTATCATCTCAGTATCCATTTTGTCCATTAGTTCATTGAAATATTATTCGGTTTATCCCTAACAAGCCTGAACATCAACATAATTTTTGAATGATTGCGTTTGAAAAATGGGCTGATTTTGTTTGTTTTGTCTAATTGTTAAACCGGACAGGGATCCGTGACTGCAAGAAGAATGGCGGCCATTTAATGATAAGTTTGAGAATATTTATTTAAAATTTATTTTCTTCGACCACAAATCTTCGTGTATTAATCTGTTTCCGCATTGTCGGTTACTCAGTTCAATTTAATGCATTAAAACAACCATAATCCGCTCTATTGCGTAGATTAAAGGAATTAAGGAAACAACTCTTTTCATAACTTTATTTCTATTGTTGTTATGCGTCGATAACGAGAAATGGCTTCTTATCAAATTTACATTAACAATAATCGACTGGGATAATTCTAAGTACGTTTTGTAGCTAAACCATGCCACCGGGATCCTGACTGGGATATACCCATTGGTAGCACAGTAAACAGCAGTGACATGACAGATGGGCATGGAAAGGATGTAGGTCTCCACTCCACCTACGGATCCAGTTGGCTAAGTCGCTATCAAATTTTATTATTACTTTAAACTTGGCTTAAGGGTTCATGACAGTAATTTAAAGATACGTGGAAAAATTTGATCCTGTGTACAGCGTAGGCTGTATAATTGATAGATGAGGCAACTTTCAGCATTTGACTGGTATTTCTAAGCTGTTTCAAACGCAAACGGAAAGCTTAGGACACTGTTTTGTTACCTATGGCTGATAATATCGTTGCAATACAACCGAACTAAGCTAAACCAAACCACACCGAACGACGTGGGGGGTAAAAAAGTTTATTGGTAATTTAAGTTAAGAATAAATCAAAGAAGTGGACTTTCATTCTTTCCTATCTTGAGACTCGGCTCTTACCCTTCGTTCCTTGCTTCTGCAGCCAGTTTTTTTTTGTCCACAGGCTTTCCGAGTAGCCCTAGCGAGGTTTCAGCCATCTTAGTCACTCGAGGTATGCGGGGGGCAAACTTTGTTGCTAACCGTCAACGTCGTTTGCCTTGGGTGTGACTGCGGCCACGTGCCAATAACCGTACACCGACTTGGCTTGGGGATCACGTTTTCTGTCCGTGGTCTTCGCTTCTCCGCTTTCTTGTCCACTTTCAAAGGACTGCGGAGAGCATCACCGTATAGGCCTCATGTAGTGCCTTGATGGTGGATAAGTCCGTAGCAAAAAAAAAGAAAAAAAACCGGACATGTTATTTAAACCCATACGCTTAGCTTTGTCGCATGCCATATAACTTATTTTTGAACCATTTTTAACACGCTGCCACTCACAAATTACACCAGATATGAAATAAATTTAGGTTGAGGCTTGTTAGGGATAAATGAAATAACATTTTAGTGAAATTATTTGACTTCCGCACCAACCGGATGCTGAGATAATAGGCCATAAAATGTCAAATTACAAAGCTCAGGACCGAAAATGGCCCGAATATTTGTTTGTTTTGACACCGGTAAAACGACAGCAACCTCCCCAACATTCCTTCTGCCAAAAACATGAAACGGGAAACCCGTTTTTCCGGATTTTTGGAAATGATTTGAAGGACCAACATAGTGGAGTATCAATTAATTAGCATTGTCCTTCCGAATCTGAATCGTTTTTTATCGATTTAACCGGAAATCAATCGGATATGATGATTTTACCGGGTTCTCTTCCTCCTGAGGTTTCTAAAAACATATACTTTACGTAGGCTAACTTCAAAGGTTAACTCAGGACATTCACTCACAGTTCTGTTCCCAGAGTTTTTGATTAGACTTTAGTTTAGATTCAAAAGAAAATTGCTAGCTAGGTCCGTCCTCTCCTTCGACTACCCTACTCAACTGCAAAGCAAAAACTGATTAATAATGCGAGTTTTTTATTTACTATTTTCAATGATGCTATACTATGTTAGGTTTTCCAGATTTACTATTTCTGCTGGGATTTAGTTAATTAACTACACAGAAATGGTCGATTTTGTCGATGAAGATTACTATTCACCATCTGAAGATTTGAAACCTTGGATTTTTCCACCACCAGAAGATCTCTTTGCTGACTACCAATATGTTGCCGCCGCTACATCCTCTACTTCTGCTACTTCTACGGTTACTTCTACTACAACCACTACCTCTGACCTTACTGAAATTGAACTTGAAACTGATCCTGAAAACCAGATGCTAAGCGTTGCTTCCTTGCAGTGCTGGAAGAAACTGCAGATAAAAAGTGACTACGACAATTATTCCGGAAATTTTCTCCAATCTTCGACCTCTCATAGCCACCAGACTTTCCAGCTTCAGAATGATTTTAGCAGTCTAAAGAAAGTAAGCTGATTTGCTTCCATTCATATTTCACCTAACGTCCTGCGGATTCTTTCTCAATTACCTTCTCCCAGTGTTAAAATTCATAAAACTTGGCCAATCGAGCTGCAATTTGTTATAAGTGCCCACGCTGAGTTCAAACACAGCAATATTTTTCATTTCAAAATTCAATTTTTAGTTCACAGGGAACCAAGCGTAGTCCAAGAATCTTTTTTCTTCGATTGGGTTTTTGTGTTTGGAAAAGCAATACCTCCCTTTGTTTTGAGTAGACTTGCACAGTCGGCATTGTGAACGTTTCTATCCGAGACCGGAGATCACACATAAATTACCATCCTCTATTTTATTTTTTTCCATGACCTTCTGAAGGGGCTGACATACCAAGTGGTGTACCAGAACCCGGATAGGTAATAGGTCATTAGATTCTCTCTCTCAAGGGACACTCTTGCCTGATCCCCCTTTCCAGTTTGAACGATGTTGACATATATCCGTTAACTAAAAGTGAACTTTGAACATTCGCATTCCTGTAGATTGCGCTTATCCAGCGCCTCATTTTTGGACCGAAACCGAACTTTTGAGGACCATTTTGAGAAAGTCCCACAACTAGACACTTGATCTACTGAGAGGAAAATGCAAGGGTTTTGCCTTGCTTCCTGCGTAGTCTAAAGTTCCCAAAAGACTCAAAATTCCGTCTCTGATGTCCGTGCCGTTCACTGCGATAGCCGAGTGATTAGGGTGGCGGCCTCTGAAGTCGCAGTGAGGGTTCGACTCCCACTTCTGACAAAATTTTTCCAACAAGTTTCTGCTAGGCAGCCTAGCTAGAAATATTTTAATTGAGTGGAAAAATAAACATAAGTTGCCAAAATCAACCAACATTGACTACTGATCTTGTCTTTAAAAGAACTGCGATACTACTTTTTGATTCCACATTTTAATTACAAGCCCAAAATACTACATACAATAAAAATGGGTGTCCGACTGAAGAGCCAAGAATTAAGAGAATATTAATTTTTGTCAGAATTTCGTGAAAATGTAACCTATAACCGTGAGAGCAATACTTAATTTGTCTTGTAATGAATACTGTAAGGCTGTCACATAAGTGTAAACTATTTATTCCTGTTGTCCGTAAAAATGTAATTGAAATTTACCCTTACCGTATGCGTAACGATTCCTGTACAATATACAAATAGTCTTAGATTGGGTTTTTAGGTCGCAGAACACCAGTCCGAAGTAGCAAGCTGACGCTGAGCTATAAAAAAGCTGATTCGGAAGACAAACTTTAGATTCGCATTCTAGGACCCAGAAAACCCTGAACGTGAACTCAGCGTGGTCGAAAACACAGCCACGCCAAATTGGAGCTCGATTGGCCAAGTTTTAAAAACTAAAACTCACCTGGAAACCTCACCTCACACCCAAATTCTGCAAAACATAAATTGAGCTGAGTGTAGGTACATTTTCGACTTGCAATATAGCAATATAGCAATATAGCAATTTTTGATTCGCAAGAGAATAGAATGTTGGTCCCGAACGTCCCATATATGCAACTATTAAGTAAAATTGAAGACAAAAATTTCTCGGTTCACCTGGTGCCACCTTCACGAATCGAAAAATGGAATTTCGTGAAACTATGAGTTTATAATATTGAGAGGGAAACACTCAGCGCTTCCTAATGTATTTAACTTGCAATACGGTCGGAATATTAAGGCGAAATCTCGGGCCCCTTGCTTATTTCAATGAATGTGTGCCTTTTGTAGTCAAACTCATTTGGGCGGTTTTGAGAAATTAATTTTAGGCGTGGCACCTTCTTAATCTCTTTGAAAAATGACCTTGAAAACAGTACCTTCCATGTAAATAATTGCGGTTTCGTGTAGTCCAGAACAATTACAGTTGCATGTTTACGATTTACGTTTGTCATAATTTCAGGAAATGCAGAATTTATCAGAACTGATCCAAGAGGAAAAAAGAAAATTCTGCAATATTTGAAAATATTGTTTCCAACTATTGAAAACTTTGTGTTGTTTTTGAAACTTGTTTTTTGCTGTTTATACGATCTTTGTATCTTGTATACATCGTATCATTTTGTTAACATCTGTGCTTGTCCAATAGTTTTGAATCTTTACGTTAGGAACCGTGTCAAAAATGGTGCTTGAAATTTGTCGTGTACACGATTCATTTACGCGATTTAATCCGTGTTAAAATCGTGTAAGCAGCATGCTTTGATATAAACATTTTTGAAGTTTTTGTGGGCTAGTTCGGCCAAGAAAGCAAGCCACTGTTGTAATAAACGAAATAGAAACGTTTGACTTAACTTTTTGTGTACGAAGTTCCAAGTGATCAAACTAACAAGAAGCAGTTTCTGCCGGAAAGCAGAAAAAGATAGACAAAAACTGGCACAAAAAGAAACGTGTAAAATTCGTGTAAACTTGAAATTACACGCTTCAAATTAGTGTAAATTTCATCGTGTACACGATTTTATTTTTGACACGCTTCCTTAGCTTTCATCTGATTTGTATTGAATCGGTTTGTGTCAGAAAGCTTACTTAGCGCTGACTCGTTTCAACCAAAAGTGCGTGTGCCGTGTGGGCGGTACAGCAGGGATGTATGGGTTCAAACTGTTCTCAGGAGCGTGCGGCAGGGAAGAGTAGAATAGCATCATATAGAATTGAATAAAGTACTGCTGTTACCTGAGAATTTCGAGGTCCAGGTGGGGCCCATAACCTTCTATTGGGTAGGCCCTACCGATTGAACTAAAAGAATTGGATTAGCTGAGGATCGAATCACAGCCCTTTGGAGCGGCAGACAGATGTGCATATCTCCACTGAACTTGTTTAGAAGGCTTATTAACCAATTTTCGCTGATAGTTTCCTGGCAATACAGGTAAACAACTGGGGTCTTCATCAAGGTTTGGTACCGCTTTGTGTAAATTTGATCTTACAGTCTCCAATTCGTTATGAAAGTAGATGAAACTTCCAAATACATTATTTTCGGGCTCTTTAACATTGTGGGAGCAGACACGGATTTTTAGGTAAAGATGGGAAATTGGTTTTGTCTTTGCTTTCATACAGTCGATACACTGGATTGGCTGGTATGGATGGAAAGAGGGTCTCAAACTGAACCATTTTGCCTTTGCAATCTTTTAGCTACCTGCAGTGGTTAAGTCAGTATAAGTCAAAAACGATTTTGCAAGTTAAAAATTCCAGTTTTTGTACATATTTTAACATCATTACGGACAATTTTGGTAAGCTATATAGAGCTAATAAGCGCTTTCCATGTGCCAAAATTGCGAAAGTTACAGCGTTTCAATAATCAATACACAAAACGATAAAACCACCACTTCCAATTAAGGGGAGGGGCTACGAACGGGTTGGCACGACATCGTCGGAGAGACCTACTTTTCCCCCCAACGTTAGCCAACATCTCAAATTAAAAAAGGTTAGGGTGGGCAACAATATATCTCATATACATCGTTTTTGGCAGGACGCCAAAGTACAAATTTTAGTTCGAAAAATGGGATTTTTCAAAAAGGTTTTTTCAGCTCGGGTGGATTAACGGTTTGACCTATTTTGAATCTTTCAGCCATAAATGATAACTGTTTACTTGTGCTAAATATTAAAATATTCCGGCTTTCGAGCGTTGCTTCCTTCATCAGCAATAACAGCTCAAAGTTTGAAATTTGGCAAAAAGTTGCAATGTGACCGTGCGCCGTTTTCGATCTAATAAAATTGACAGCCCCTAGCCTACCCCAGCTTTTTACCAAATATTAGGCTCTAATAGGGGCAAACTGTCTGTGAGTTTCAAGGTTTTGGTTTTCTGGTTAGTGTGCTAGCAAACTTTTTGCTAAGAAATAACCCTTATTTTTAGGCCTGAAAAGCTAGCTAAGCGAGTATGTAATATAAAAATGGGGTCAAAAAATTTTTTGTCTCCGATTTTGCCGAAAAGGTGCTTACAGGGGTTATTTGACCTGCTGAATCCGAATATGAAATCCGTTTTTCGATATGCGTTTGCTTCGTTCAGTATGCGCTTACAACTGTCTTAGAGCTTTTTGGAGCGATCGCCATCCATACTTTGAGAAATCAATCTAGCATTTCTAAACATTGGAGCGAGGTTTAGTGACATAGCTTTCGGCACATCTTGGTACACTCACTGGCCTGTAATATGCAAAGTTTCAGCCGATTCTGCCGCAGTACTTTGGAGTAATTGACTTACATCTTCGAAATGGCACCAAATAACAGCGACAATATCGATAATATAATCCAGCACTGCGAACAAAGGGATTAGCGAAATTACGTCATTTATACTAAAGTTAAGACAGATATTTGGAGTATTAATTGCAGCAAAGTTTGGTTCATTTGGTAAACCACAGCTCATTAGAAGTTAGTTAACCTCCACCCGTATAGACTTACAACACCCAATTTTTCGCACTTTGATCGTATCACACAGAAAAGTAGGCAATGGTCTAGGGATTATTTTACACGATCTCAAAGCACTATATGTCAGAACTAATTCCTGAAAATTTTGGTACCGTGCCTTGCACATGCCGACCAGGGCGAGGCCAAGTTTGTGTACGTGTCATGTCGAGCTTTGGACCGATAACACCAACTTCTGATGGCTATACAGGACGCTACGCTGCATGGAATTCTTTCAAACTTTAAACAATTTTACACTAAACCTAATACTATTATGTGGCAAAAGACTAGCTAGCTTTTCCAACATCGAACTTTTAGCGAAATTCGTAGCCCCACCCTTAAGCTTGGAAACGCAACATTCCGGGAACAACAACTCGGAACTGGTAATGCCTTGCAGAATTGACCTTTATTGTGCCTTCTCAGACCAATATCATTAGTTTACCGTATGGCTTAGACAGACTAGAGATGAGATGAGCCCGGCCCGTTCCAAAATCTTACTCGGCCCGGTCCGGCAAAAGAAAATTTTCAAAATTTTACTAACAATTTTGTTGACATGCTTCTATGTTTGATGGATTCGCTTTATTATTATAAGAAATGTTACATTTTGCTGTAAAAAAACCAGAATCAGTAAATGTTTAGCTGATTTTAATGACTTCACAACATTTTCTAAAGCCAATACGGTAGTTAAAAAGTTAAAAAGTTTCTCGGTCCGCGGGCCTTGCCGGGCCGGGCCGACAAGAATTGGCCAACGCCGAAATGCTCATCTCTAGCTCAGACAATGAAGGACAATTTGCTTCAAGGGAACAGCGAAGGTATCAAGTTCGATCTTTCGAATGAGTCCAAGCATGGTTCAAATGGCATGGCATCAATCAAAGAAATAAATTAATTAACGAGGTTAATTAACTAATTAATTAATTTTAGTAACTAACTAACCAATTAACTAATTAATAATTAATAAATAAATTAATTAATTGTTATACTAATTAACAAAATTAACTCAATCCATTTATTACTACCATACCTGAACGGGAGGTCAAATTTCACTGACCCTTGTGGAAGCAAATTTGGGTACCTCTTGTGAGAGCGATTTTTCTTAGGGGTACTTTTGAAAGCGATTTTTAAGCTATTTTAGCCTATTTTTAGCAAAAAACAGCAATTTTAAGCTAAAACACGTTTTTTGGACGTTTTTTAGCTAAAAATAGTAATTTTAAGTAAAAAATTCCGGCGAGGCCGGAAAATTTTTGGAAATTTTAGTCGGAAAACCTATTTTTTGGGGCAATTTTCTTACCCCTTGAGGCCAATTTTCTTACCCCTTGTGGGAGTAATTTCGCGACCCCTTGTGGGCGACTTCGCTTAGGGGGGGAATTCTCCCCCCCCTTTCTCCCCCCTTGTCCACCTGTGATTACTACATTATTGAAACTCCATTGTTTAACCACGGACCTGGTCCTCAATTGACAGTTTAACCAAAACCAATTAAGTTAAAAACTAGAATTAATTAATTAAAAACTAAAATTAATTCAGTAGTTTATTAGTTGTTTAATTGATTAACTAAATTAACGCAATTCACTTATTATTTAATTATTAAAACTGGATGGTTCAACCGTCGATCTGGTCACTCTGGTTCACCTCCAACGGTTTCTGATTTCAGCATCTCTAACATCCAGAGAATTATAGCTTTCTTTGTCTCTGGCACCGAAATTGATCAAGAAATTTACGTCACAGCTTGGCGATGAAAAGAAATACAAGGCGGTCACTACGGAAAAAGTCTTTCTGAAACGAAATTCTGATTTCCAGTTATTCATTGGCAGGGCTATATGCCTAGTCAAAAACGTGTCACTACAGTTTGAGAACTATGTATTCTTAACTAAGAACAGAACTCAAACTAAGCTTAGTTCGCTTGTGTAATAGCTCCATCGGTAGAGCGTTGGCTTAGTCTGCGAAAGGTTGTGGGTTCGATCCTCATCTCAGGCCCGACTTTTTTCCCGAAGCTGCTGTAGTGACATCCTTCTTTCTTTCGTTAATCTTCTTAATCTTAATTCTTTTTAATTTCTCAGTTAATCTCTCTGACTGCTCTCCAATCGATATACCAAGCTGGAAATAGCTTAAACGGAAGAATATACTTACTATAAACTATATAGATCTGTGTAACTAAGTTTTATTAACAGACAATCATTGCAAAGACAAAAATTTTAAGAGCAACCGCATAACTGAATTTCTCTTTGACAGCAGAATTACAGTACTCTCTATCGTTGCAGTAACAGACCACTCGATTTTCACCACCACGTGGGTAGGTTCTCTTTGTACATCCGGTCTTCATGTCAACGTCTTTCGTCACATTCACACAGGATTTTTCTATAATCTGATCGGCTAAAATCACATTTTCGTAAAGAAAGAGATTCTGGAACATCCAGCTTAGACCGGACGATACTCGTACAGTAACACGGGTCTACTGGATTCCGACAAGGTGTAATGTGGGTCAAATATTGCAAAATTTTAGTGACTTCTAATAGTGCGGCTATTTTTAATTTCTTAGGACTTGGTTTGCTAGGAGATGTGGTGCCAGGCAGACATGTGCATTTCCGGTTTTTTCCCCAAAAACCGGAAAAATCCGGATTCTGGAGGGGTGAGGGACCCCTCTGGGAGGGGGGTGAGCTCCAGATCTGGGGAGGGGGTGAACCCCCCAACCCCCCGCCCAGCATATGTATGGAGAAATAAGGAGAAATAAGTTATGATAGTGTAATAATATTAATATTAATATTAATAATTGTGGTCATAATTACATGCTAAATAGAGCATAGTTTCATCTTAGTTTCAGGTAGTGTTGGCAACTGTTGACAACTGCGAGAAGACTGTAATTTAGTTATTTAGTTACCCCGCTCATTTAGTTCTCACTAATTTGCATAAATGAACTAAAGTTTCCTATTATAGCCCTGTGTCGAAGATAGAAGAAAACACGCTAAACTCCATTTCATTCATTCCTGTTCCAGCAGCAACCATAAAAACGACTGATAAATGATTTTATGTTTATTGGTTTAACTCGCCCTTGCCAATGTTTAGCCCTATTCTGCCCACGACTTCTCGGGGAAAGCGGCTCAAAGTGACCAATTTTACATTTTTGGCTGCCATGTTTTACTGGGAACACCTAGAGAGTTGAGACTACCACCAATCGATAGAGAATTAAAGTCTCCACATTTCTGAATACAGCGTTTTTGGGTCTCCTAATGCAACCAAAAAAGTTAGAAGCCGTAATATTAGGACAAAGTACGAATTTCTGCTAAACTTTCGTTGCATAAAACCAATAAATTTATTTCTAGCTGTAAGACTTCATTCTGAGACGGGATCAACTATATGTTAGTTTAATCCGTATAATCTGCTTAACCTCCCCTATCGTCCGGTAGATAGATAGGTAGAACGGCTTTGCCGCCAACTAACTACAACCGACGCAGGAATCGGTTCAAATAAACACAGAAATGTAGCACACAATTTGCCGCATCAACCATTCGCCAAAGGGCAGCCGGGACTACATTTCAATAGTTAACTATTGAACTTATTACTCCAAATTGCAGTGCGAGTGTAGAAGAGAAATGGAGCACGTGAACTGGTGTCTACTATAGCGCTTCTACCAGTGCTGGTGGACCAAGAAGAAACCGAGGACAAGCCCAAACGGGAGGAGTCAGGCACCCTTGTACCCACGAAACCAGGACCTAGAAGAGAGAAGAGAAGAGGGAGGTTCAGCTTCTCACTCACCATTGAAAGTAAAGAATTGGCCCAGCCGGGATCGAACCACGGCCCTTCTGATCCGGAAACAGACATACTACCGCTACGCCACAGGGCCATCAGCTGAACTACCGTATCAGGCTTATCAATCTTTCCTATGCCTGCTTCCCTAACATTATTCTTTGAAACAGATTCTAAAAATCACCACTTGTGCCAAATGGCCGCCGCGGGCATAAAAGGGTTAATTAAATAGTCTGATGTTGGACGCATTTAACATTTTGTCAGAATACATATCATCATAAACATTTTAGAAATTTAAAGGCAATTTTAATCGTCTTTCGCTACCGGTTGTTTTCAGAAATTTGAGCTAAGAAATTTTAAAAAACATCATGATTCTTGTAGTAGTTACAAATAGCTACTACTGCTTAATAGCGCTGTGCTTACCGTGCGGTGGAGATATGTAGCTGCTGTAGCAATAGTCCCCCACACAACCACCTTTATCGCTATCACAATTGCCAGTTTTTTCCGAAGGAGTCCTGGCACAACTGTTGCAGTGCAAACCTAAAACGTTCAATAATTGTAAGGCTAAGACAGGCGGCTAATCATTTAATGTGAGAAATGATAATTGGCATTTCAGCACCTGACATAAGAAATATTCGGGCCTCTGGTGGGAATCGAACCGGATTTTTTTTCGGATTAACGCTCCGACGCTCTGGCAACTGAGCTACACTGGGGCTACAGCTGCACCAAGCTACCTATATGGAGATCTTATCCAAACTGCTTGAACGTCAAACTGCAAAATTATCTTATACCAATTTACGTGAAAAATCTATATCTACGCTAAGATGAAAGAAAATTTTATCCTTTACTACACGACATGAAATCTCATAATGTGATTTCTCGACATTGCAAGCCAGAAATAGTAATGTTGCCTGAATGAAGAACTGCAAAAGTGGTAACTTACCATTCGAAACTGCAACACATTGCAACACAACAGCTAACAGAATTCGATTTAACAGCATTCGAAAAGTTTTGCCAGCAATGCTAACAGCTAGGTATTGTGCGATTAAACATCAGCCATGAGTCAGTCTATGATGCAATCATACGTCGCCGCAAATGATAAAATAGTGCTCTGAAAGTTAAGCTAAATATTTCATTTAGATAAATGCTTTCCCTTCGTGTGCATAAATTGCAAATACAAGTGGGACAGAACCGATAGAAAAGGATTGTTCCGAGCTGCAGGGTCTCTTTCTCCGAACCGGCTTGAAACAGGAACCAAACCCCCGCCAAGAAGTCTTTACAAATTTTAAGCAAATTTCAGTTTTTTTGCAAAGGCCTACTTCTCCAAAATTTCAAAATTTAAAGATTTAAAATCGCTTCGAATTGCTGTAAACTGTTGTCAGTCACCAAAAATCACTTAGCTGTCAACAGCCAACCGACTGTGGTATGCAATTAAACTTAATCGTTGAATTTTGGCAGCAATACATTGTTTATTCTGTGTACAAATGTTATTCACTAGTCGCCGACTAGTAGTCTGCAAATCTTTAGTTTAGTCTAGTTGAGTTTAGCAGTTTTACTAACGAATTTCCGGAAAGGAAGTTGAAGTTCGACTCAAATATCGAAATTTTCGCCATGGTGTCATGGCTCTTCAATACGATGACAGCTGATGCTACAAAAGGGAAAAATAGAGACGTTTTCGACAGCAAGGGCCTATGGTTTTGAAACTGTAACAGTCACATTTTACACGTATTTTCCTCAGGTATTTTGAACCAACTATTCAGTTGTCTAAATACATTTTTCGATTCCCCCGACCGCCAGGCCCCCTACAGTCCCCCCTGATCGCTCAACGCTACCGCACCAACGCCGGAAGGCAGAATAAATTTGATTGCGGTAGATGCTTGTGTAGCGCTTCTGCCAGGCTGGTGGACCAAGAAGAAACCAAGGACAAGCCCGAACGGGAGGCGTCAGGCACCCTCGTACCCACGAAACCAGGGCCTAGAAGAGAGAAGGGAAGAGGGAGATTCAGCTTTTCACTCACCATTGAAAGTAAAGTATTGGCCTAGCCCCTAGCCGGGTTTCGAACCACGACCCTTCTGACTCTGTTTAAGACATGCTAACCAACTGCACCACAGGGCCTTCAGCTGAACTCCCATATCAGGCTTACCAATTTTTCCTATGCCTGCTTCCCTTACACTTGCATGAAAACATTTTTGTGACCAGCTTTGCTCCTCTCTTTAAATTCCAAACTTTAGCTGGATTCGCTTCAGAAATAGTTGCCTGCCATGAATCGGTGTCTGCTTCAATTAATACAATATCTAACTAATATATTACTTGTCTTAAAATTTATCAAAATTCGAAATTTTAACCGTTTTAAAAATTACAGCAAGACTCAGGGGATTCGATGCTTTAGGACAACTTTGATCTAACATTATAATCCAATACCCAACTTTGAATCCAATATACATAACCTTATTCTTCCTTTTATGACCTATTCCAAAGTCGCCAAAGATGCGACAGAAGCCATCTAGTGTTACGTGTTGGCCAATCTCCGTCAATCGGCTTGGCCGGCCATTGGATTTTGGGACTTAGCTCCAACTTTTCAATAGGTTCGTACTCATTTATTGCACATAGTTTCCACTAATAATTTGCATATAAATTTAAACTTAAATTTGCCTAGTTTAGATTTGCCAGCCTGGCTTAAACTTGCCTAGTTTCGAACGTCTCATCAATCCCTTGAAGTTCTCCAGCGAGATATAAAATGGCCAATTGGCTGGCTAACATCAAACTCCAGCCAAGACTAGCCAAGCCAACCAGGAAAAATTTCGGTCAATTACCGTTATCTTAAATACATTTCTTTTTTTGCTAATGGCTCACACACTGTTAGGCTCACAAATTGGCAAAATACATTTCTTGAACTTGCCTGAATTTTAGAGATATTTGTTCTCAAGTAAGACTGGAAGCGTTCCCGTTTGAATCGATCAAGTAGCAAAGTCAAGTTAATTCCGTAGTTTCCTTTCCCCTACATTTTTCTCGCTCTCATGTTTCTTTTCCCATCCTTTTTTCCTTTGCTGTCGTTTTTTCTAAACATTTTCCTTTTGCCTGTCATAAGATCACACACAGAGGAGGATTTTAAAATAATTTTTTCTTTTCGTCTGTTTGGATTGGGTTTTGGAGGGGTACTTATCCCATGAAGTTTGAGTAGACGGATTTTATGGGAGCAGAATATGTGGATGTGCTTGTATTTACGCACTAAGTTGCGTAATTTATAGTAATATTAACATCAATGATATTTTATGTTTTAAAGGTTTATGAGCTAATAATCACATTTACAGTAGTCAGTCAATGACGAAAACAATTTAATATTTTAAGGATTAAATAAAGATTTAAGAAACCAAATTCGGCAACGTAGAAATTTAAGAGTAGACATATCAACTTTCCAACCTTTATTAATCTCTCGACAAGTATATCACTATCTGTATATACCGGGTATGTCTTCAGTTTTACTTATTCTTCGGATGGGTCAGCGGCAATCCCTGTTTTCTCACCAAAATGTTGTCCTAAATACCCTTCAGTGCATCAATATAACGAGTAAGCTCTTAGATTAAATATTGTCGGCAGATTGCTATTTATACAAGTTGATTGGTTACTAGTTAATCATACGTCTTTATTTGTCCCTATTTTGAATTTAATTAATTTTACAGTTCAAAATTATCTTTCAGTTTCTAAGACTTCAGGATTTTAAGACCCGTTGACCTGCAGGCCCATTCAAAAGAACACTAGAACACTCAGGCTAATGCAGGGTAACAGGCTGATAAATAGCTACCGATGTTTGGCCTTGCTTATCTTAAGGTGGTGATTCCTTTTGGGCACATATAATTGATTGACGGTTCAAATCAAGATGAGATTTGATGAAACTTTCCAAAATAAGTTCTTATAGCATTCTAACACCCTCCGCGCAATCCCGCTTCAAAAATTTGACGTCTCCGTTCAGGGTGGTTTTTGTCAATTTTTGACAGTTAGGTAGTCCCTGTACAGCTATGATAATATTCATTCGAAAGATCTTGTTGAGCTCTACATTTTTGCTTTTTAAAGTACCTTTCTAGCTTTTCGCTATCGTGAGATATAGTCGATTTTCCTATTTTGGCGTTGAAAACTTGTCATTTTTGCAGAAATCAAATAATGCGCCATTTCTTGAGCTACGTAAGCCGTAAAATTAAACGACGGGTGTCAATTTGAAGGCCTCGTCGAGACCAATTATCTATGACATTATAATCTTCTAACTGCCATCCTGTACGCTGCTATTATAGAAAATGTAGTTTTTGCAAAAACATGACCAAATTTTTTCCAGCGATTGTGGAGCATTTACTATGCAAGCTAGATGGTTGCCACTTACTGGACGTGTTTTACACTAAAATATCCAGGGACCCTTTTTTAGTTGTCCCGACTGCTTCTTTCTAGCTAAAGTTGTCGCTAGCCAAAGTTGGGAAAAGTAGGCAAAATCCAGGTTGCGCAAACATTTTAGCTAATTTCTTTATAACGAAGGGCGGTTTCATAATAACCAAAAAAGGGTCCCCAGCTATTTGATAGTGGAATCGAATGATATGGCCGATGCCTCACGAAAACATTTACTTTAGTCTGCAAAAAATCTGGAAAGTTAAATTACTTCGAAAATGCAGTAAAATAATTTCCAAGAACTAAAGTTAGTTTCGTTGTATTCATTAGAAAGAGCAAATGTTAAGCTGCATTTTGATATAAAAATGGCTTCTTAACTCCAAACAATGGTTGAGTAATAATGGTTCAAAGTTGATGTCTCCAAAAGGAATCACCACCTTAAGCGAGAAACAAAATGGACTCAATAACGAAAGAATGTTTCTACTGTTACGATGTTCTTAAAATCCAGTTTCAGTGCAAAACAGCTGCTATTTAAAAGTTTTCCAGTTTTGTGTTAGTTTCCCCGTGGTGGGAACAACCCTATTTTCCCCGTTGTGCTTTGATATAACTGTGTCTAGTGTGTAGAAAGTACGTACGTAGCGGTGGGAATATTGATTTCTTTCTACATTCAGCTTGTTGGATTTGCCATGCCGTGCACGTTTCCAGTTTCAGTGCATCCGTTTACGTGTCTCCAGAAAATTGTGTATGGCTTAACTAGTCTTGTACGTTTATGTTCTTGTGCTAAGCTGTACATGGTGCCTTTGTGAGAATGTTTTCTGCTATCACCATAATTTGCTTCGTTGAATCATGCTATTTACTTTTGCCGCATTTTCGTTAGCACTTTTTTCCAATGTTGTATCTAACTATGCCAGTAGCATCGGGCTTAAATTCCCGCTGTGCAGAATTCCAGACACCAAGTACAGCTAAAGCTTAGTGAACACTGAATTAACACCGATTTTTGTTTGTCCGGTCTGCTGATAGCACCGACCGATAGGGCTAGGCACTGGTAAAACTGGTATTGCATTAAAGTTGGGTACAGCCGGCAGAGTTCAACCAGTGCCGGCATTGGGGTATCAGTCCATTTTCGCCACGGGCCGTCGACTTAGCAGTTTACGGTGGAAACCATTCGAGTTATGGATCCAATTCCTCAGAGTCGTCAATACGTGAAAGTGGAAGCCAAAAGTTGCTCTCTTCCTCTTCAGATTCATTCAATGAGATTTAATCACTTTTGTCAACTACCACAAGAAATAGTTGCCATTTTCGCAGGAAATTTGCGTAATTTTAGCAATAAAAATTTGATTCTTGTGATTAACTCTGGAGGTGCGGAGCTTTGGGTTCGGTGCCAAGTATTCGAAATAAAAATAGATGATTTAGAATAGATGATGCAAGTCTAGTTATCTCAGAAATTGAATCCACTGCTGAGGGGTCGCCGCTCCGTGACTCACTCGAACTCAAAACTAAACTAAACACTCACAAAATAGTGCAAAGACTCAAGCAATAATAACTAAATCAAAAAATAACAGTAAGAACGAGGCCAGAAAAGACTTAGAGCGTACCGTTCGCCAATTGCTGCCCGAGAATTACAGAACTATTTTTACCCAAACCCTTCTATTTACTTCGCAAACAGCATACACAGCGTTTTGATGAGACATCAATTCTCTAAGTTCACGTTTTTCAGTAACTGCCTTGACATTCTTGTTGCGACAGAATAGAGAAACATTCTCACATGAATCCAATGACGCTAGTAAGTATGCTCTATCAGCTGCTTTGTGGAGCGGAAACCTGTCGCAGTCACACAGCCCACACGAGGAACTTCTGTAAATTAATTAATTTTTCAAGCAGAAAATTCAAAGGGCACTCGGAACCTGCCGAATGCCCAGGAACGAGTAATTGGTCTTCCCAACTGTTATGAATTGGATCCCACGTTACCTGAACAATAACTACTACAACGACAGCAACAACCTCAGAATAGACAACAAAATTTAAAACAATATTTTAAAACAGGTAGCGCTCAGATCGATGCTCTTCGCGAAACACAGAGCGGAATTGGCTAGGGAAGGAAATTAATTGCTGACGCAATAATGGAAGCAGGACGCTTTGGGAAAGGAGGATACGTATTCGGCAAGCTGCTGAAAGAAACAAACATAATGCATGGATTGGTCTTGACAGTTTTGGACTTGCATAAAGTTCTCGTAGTGATGGATAATAGTTGTGATGGATAATAGTAGTGATGGATAGTAGTAGTGATGGTTTACTCACAGGGTAGGCTCCCTTGCCAATCGGCAGCACAGCATATAATTTTCATCACGTGATTGAAAAACTGTTATGGATAAAATTGATCATTTCGACATTAATGTGAGGTTATTGAATGGCGGTCAAGCTTGCAAGAAAAAGTGATAATTAGTATAAGAGGAGGACAAGAAACTACTCGCAACTATGAATGTGAACGTATAAGTTTTTATTTATAAATTGACAAAATACGTCATTAGCTGGTTTAACGGCAAAGGTCATTTAAGAAATGGAGGTCAGAATTGTCGACGGATGTAATATTAAAGGATGCTCCCAAACGTCCATCACACAATATCCGGTTCGCAACTCACTAGCTATAGAACTGTGTGACATTAGGATGATGACGTATTTGCCAGCATCGGGTGACCCAATAAATAAACTGATTGGTTTTACAAGAATGACATAACTGGAGTACTCTTGTCTTTTAGAATTAGCAGTTGAGCAATGTGTTTATAGAGTATGATCGTATTGGTAGCAGTACAGCTGAACTATTTACATTTTTGTAGGCAAAAGCAAAACCAGTAATTAAACGATCTAACAATCTACGACAACTCTTCACGAGAGTTTTTTGGAAAATAGTCGGGGAATAGTAATTACACAATAAATGCACGGATGTTATTGACTATTTTGTGCAAAAAGACAAGTGGGCCTCATCGTTGCTGGCAGATCCTTCTACATCACATGCCCCACAATGCCCTGTCATAATCCGCATTGTATTTCCCAGTATATCAATCACACACTTAAAATTTTTCTTGCAAAAATCAACCTTAGCTGAAACATCCGACCAAACTGGAAAATCTTTGTAATTTGAAAACTATATTCTGGAATATTTCTTACCTTGTGGAACACGCAACTTCGGAACATTGCCGACTGGGAAATTACCCCTTCTCCTTGACTCAACTTGGTAGTGTCCACATTTTTTGCTTAGAAGATGGGTTACGCGATGGAACTTTTCTGTTCATTCTCTGGTTCAGGCCAAAACTAACTTCTCGTTTCGGGCCCTAGTCAGCTGGCCCGTAACCCGAGACTGGCTCGAAGCCCTGACGAATCCAAACAATCCGAGCAGCCTGTGCAGCATGAGCAACCTCAGAGCTCGGAGAAAATTACTTAATTTATTCTTAATTGTAATAATAATAAGCAAAATAAAAACATTTAACATTTAAAAACATTTAATAAGCAATAAAAACACAACAATAACTCCATTTCAGTCATTGACTTGAATGAAGTAAAAGAAGTACAGTTACTCTTGTGATTTTGGCATCTATTATAAGGATAATTCAAACTTTAACCAGTTTCTGTTCTATGCGAATATCGGACTCAGTATTCTTGGTGCCCCAAAATACAACACTAATTCTGCCAATTTTCATAGGTGGTCCCCTCAGTTTTTGTTCGCGTTACGTCCCTTTCACCATTCCTTTACTGGGGTAACCTTTATCAAGATAATCCACGCGCAGGGACATGCTCAAGTGCTAGACAGCGGGAGGGTTTCAACAGTGCTGACCCCTGCGCCGGGAGGTGCTACTCTGCGCATGGGTCCCAACACTGTTAACTCCGAGCGGAGTTTGAATTGTGTTGGATTAGATATTCTGCAAGAAATTTTGCTGTGCACTGTGCGGGTTTTGGATGTATGATCAGGGTATCTGTGTTGGTTTCTGAACTTTAGCAAGGCTTCTTATTTCTTTTGATGCGATCCTTTTTAGATTATTTTTATTTGCCGTTTCTGTCAGGACCAGTGAATTTTGCAGCAACAAAATGGTCGATTACGTCGATGAAGATTATTATTCACCTTCTGAAGATGTGAAACCTTGGATTTTTCCACCACCGGAAGATCTCTTCGCTGACTACCAATATGTAGCCGCCGCTACATCCTCCGCTTCTGCTACTTCTACTACTGCTACTACTACTGATCTTACTGAAGCTGAAACTGAAACTGATCCAGAAAATCAGATGCTGAACTGTGAAGCTCTAGAAAGTTGGAAACATTTGCAGACGAAAAATGACTACGATAGCTCATCTTGTAGTTTCCTCCAATCATCGACTTCCACCCTGCTCAGCACTAAGGCTTCTCTGTCTCGGAACGATTTCGACAGCCTTCGGAAAGTAAGCTGTTTTTCCTTCAGTTCTCATTTCATTTATGTGCTGCAACTATGTATGCGCTCTTAGCACACCCAGATTTTTTATGTTAAGCCCTGCCCACCCACTTTTTTGAGCTGTCTGGAATCAGTGTGCTTGTGATTTTAAATGTGATGTCAAGACTAGAAAATTCGAATCCCTGATAGCTTGAAATTGCTTTCGTAGTTTAGGCTAGAATCTCAAAACCTGGGCGAGGGGACGGCAAGCAGAAAGGTCAGCCCATACTCCCTACAAGTTGAGTAAATGCAGGCAAAGTGACCTGGTTGTCATAGCTTCGAACGACAGCAGCAATTTGGATTGTTTTAGATTTGGATGTAAATCATTGAGTTGACAAAATTTGCAAACTTTCATACGAAATATCTTTGACTCACTTAAAAGTTGCTGTGCAGTGCCACCTTCCAGTACTACCAGAAAATGGGATTTCAGAAACTAGCCAGAGGGGATGAAATAAAATTGAGAACTGGTTCAAGAAGTATCAAGAAGTATCCGGAAGATTTAATTGTTCAATATAAAAAATTGTGATATTTGAAATGCTTATACCAAAGTAGACCAATGTCTGTTAGCTCTGGTCAATTTTTAAACGTACTGATTTAGTGAAATGAATTTTACGAGTTTAACTTCACGGTAAAAACACCGAAATTTACGAGTTTCGTGTAGTCCAAAACCATTATTGTTGCAAAAAGTTGTTTGCGTTTGTCTTAATTTCAGGAAATGCAGCATTTATCAGAACTAATCCAGGAAGAAAAAAGAAAATTCTGCAATATTTAATACTACGACTTTTCTTTGTTTATAAACCTTTTCTTGCTTACAAAATCTATTTCTGATGTTTATACGTTCCGTTGTACCTCATGTGTTTATACCATGTATTGAGCATTGTGACATCTTTATAACATAACTGCTGAACATATCCAATTTTGAATTTTTTACGTCTATGTAGGTTTCATTGCTTGCATGGCTCCAGTTACTGCAGCATACTGTAGCGTTCTAGTTTGTCCAAATGGTGGTGTCGAATGATACGAAGGATCGAATCCACAAACTTCAGTTGACTATGCCGAAGCTCCACTGCAGCAAGTGCAAAATGATCTTGCTGGGGATCGAACCACATTCTTTGAAAAGTTCCAGCAGCAGACACAGGAATAAATTCTGTTGGCGAGCATTACAAAAGGTTCAGGTCATGACTTGTCATTTCTACAAGACAACGCTAGCAGTTTTTACGGGATATTATACATGCTTTTTTATTAATTGGACCAGCATTCAATGCAAATGAGTCCTGTAGTTTTCACTGGTTTTTACTGACTTCTACAGTTTAATACTTGATATACTGACAAACGCTGTGACGGGCGACAGTGATCGTAGTTTTTAAAACGAAAATTTTTGGTCTTTCAAAATCTCCGTCATCCAGTTTTTGGGTGGGTAACTGTTTGATAACTGCCACACCCCGCCGAAACTCTTTTTGGAGCGGCCGCCCCCGTACCTGTCCCTTTATTCCCTGGCCGCTCCGATCCAGTGTAAACTACAGGTTTTATTTTGTACAAATTGCAAGCTGTATTTCTCATTTTAAGGTGGTGATTCCTTTTGGGCACATATTGTTGATTGACGGTAAAAATCAAGATGAAATTTGATGAAACTTTCCATAATAAGTTCTTTTAGTATTCTAACACTTCAATCTTCAATCACTTCAATAACACTTCAATCCCGCTTCAAAAATTCGACGTCTCCGTTCAGGGTGGTTTTTGTCAATTTTTGACAGTTAGGCAGTAGATGCATAGCTATGATTATATTCATTGGAAAGATCTTGTTGAGCTTTACATGTTTGCTTTTTGAAGTACGTTTTTAGCTGTTCGCTATCGTGACATATAGTCGATTTTCCTGTTTTGGCGTTGAAAACTTGTGGAGCATTTACTATGCAAGCTAGATGGTTGCCACTTACTTGACGTGTTTTACACTAAAATACCCAGGAACCCTTTTTTTAGTTGTCCCTATTGCTGCTTTGTAGCTAAAGTGGTCGCTTGCCAAAGTTGAGAAAAGTAGGCAAAATCCATGTTGCGCATACATGTTAGCTAATTTCTTTAAAACGAAGAACGGTTTCATAATAACTAAAAAGGGTCCCCAGCTATTTGATAGTGGAATCGAATGATGTGGCCGATGCCTCACGAAAACGTTTACTTTAGTCTGCAAAAAATCTGGAAAATTAAATTACTTCGAAAATGCAGTAAAATAATTTCCGAGAATTAAAGTTAGTTTCGTTGCATTCATTAGAAAGCGCAAAGGTGAAGCTACATTTTTGTAGCGCTTCTACCAGGGCTGGCGGATCAGGAAGAAACCAAGGACAAGCCCGAACGGGAGGCGTCAGGCACCCTCGTACCCACGAAACCATGACCTAGAAGAGAGAAGGGAAGAGGGAGGTTCAGCTTTTCACTCACCATTGAAAGTAAAGAATTGGTCCCGCCGGGGATCGAACCACGGCCCTTCTGCTCTAGAGTCAGACATGCTAAACCACTACACCACGGGACCATCAGCTGAACTCCCATTGCAGGCTTATCAATCTTTCCTATGCCTACTTCCCTTACATTTTGATATGAAAATGGCTTCTTAACTCCAAGTAATGGTTGAGTAATAATGGTTCAAAGTTGATGTCTCCAAAAGGAGTCACCACCTTAAGGAGCGTTAAAGTCGAAAAAACTACAGGTTTCTTTAGTATTTACTACAGCAAACTTTTTTACTATTTAGGATGCCGGTAAAAATATAAAAGTTAGTTTGTGGAAAATGCAAGTAGCTTCGCTACATAGCGGTTCACCACACAGGAGCCCTTTCGCAGGAAACTACAAGAATTCCTATAGTTACTACAGGAGTCTTTTCATTGGAGTCGCCCCGATAGCTGCTTTCTAGTTAAGGGAGGGCAACTAAAATGGGGGTGCCGAAAGTTTGTTGGATTTCAAATCTTTTTTGCAGGCATATAAAGCCTGTGCGTGGGAAAATACTATGAAGTCTCTGATTCCTAAGTGGTTTCTATAATCCACAATGCCCGCGAAAACCTGGATCCCTGGATTTTCGCAACACCAAACATAAATTAAAAATTGCTCACAGATATTTGATTCAATAAAAACGTCTACGCTTTGGCACAACTGGAAAAGACATGTTGGGTAACATGTACATGGCATTAGCTTTGCTATGGTTGCAGAGCAGTGCTAGCCCAAACTTGGAGAAACATCGAAAATTTGGAAACTTTAATTGGAAGAGAAACTGGAAATTGAATGCTTTAACTTGGGTGCGACCTTGAAAGCTAATTTTCCAGAAATTTTCCAGAAATAGTTCTGACATACAGTGCTTTGATATCGTGTAAAATAATCTCTAGCCCATTGTATTCTTTTCTGTGCTTCTGTCTTCTGTCTTAATTTGAGTAAAAATTACGTGATTTCATTAATCTCTGCGTTCGCAGTGCTAGATAACTCGATATTGTCGCTGTTATTTGCTGCCATTTCGAAGATGTGAGCCAATTACTCCAAAGTACTATGGCAAAATCGGCTGAAACTTTGCGCATTAGGCCAATGAGTGTACCAAGTTATACAGACAGCTAAGTCACTACACCTCTCTCCAATGTTTAGAAATGCTAGATTGATTTCTCAAAGTACCTATGGATGGAGATCACTCCAAAAAGCTCTAAGACAGTTGTAAGCGCATACTGAAGGAAGGCAGCGTCATATCGAATAACGGATTTTATATTCGGATTCAGCAAGTGAAATAAACCCCTATAAGCACCTTTTCGGTAAAATTGGGGACAAAAAGTTTTGTGACCCCATTTTTTGCTAGCTAGCTTTTCAGGCCTACAAATAAGGGTTATTTCTCAACAAAAAGTTTGCTAGCACACTAACCAGAAAACCAAAGCCCTCGAAACTTACCCACAGTGTGTCCCTATTAGAGCCTAATAATTGATAAAAAGCTGGGGTAGGCTAGGGGCTGTCAATTTTATTAGATTGAAAACGGCGCACTGTCACATCGCAACTGTTTGCCAAATTTCAAGTTTGACCTATTATTGCTAAACAAGGAAACAACGCCCGAAAGATATAATACTTTTAATATTTAGTACTAATAACTAGTAACAGTTAACGTTCGTGGCAAAACGTTTCAGAATAGATCAAACCGTTAATCCACCAGAGTTCAAAAAACCTTGAAAACTTCTCTTTGAAAAAACCCACTTTTGGCACCAAAATTTCGGCTTTGGCGTGCAGTCCAGTATATCTTCTCTTGTTGCACAAAGGCGTAGTTGTTTTCCGTGAACACTTCAGATCTGAGAAATTTTTGAACATCTACGTTGGGTGTCTCCAAAATCGGGGGTCTGGCAGGTTCTTCGAAGCGAATTGAGTCAGTAGAAACCAGCTATGAACCAACGAAACGAGTGGATACTTGTATGCCCACGCACATGCTTTATGAATGCCAAAAATGAATCAAATCGAAAGATGTTTAGGCAACTTTTTAGGGTCTTTGCCAGATTACCCCCCGTACCGCTAAAATTCTTAAAATTTGACCAAATGGGTTGAAATTCGGTAAAGGTATGTTTACGACGTCGCTGAGTTCAAATATCGCAAACTTTTTGGATTTAGCAAAATTCCAATTTTTTTGATTATCAAGCGGAACCGAAAAGTTTTCTGTCTTCGATTTTGATGAAAATTTTCCTTCCGTTCGCTCAATATAAGCTAAAGTTGTAAGTGTTAGATGTAAGCTTACCCTAAACTAACGGAAAGTTGTATCGAAAACTGGTCTCAGATTTGTGCTCAGCGACCCAGAAAACCCATATATGCAACTTTTCATCAAGAAATTTATCGATGACTAAAACTTTTTCGGATCCCCTTGTTCCCCCCTTGTGAATGTGGACGACTGTCTGGTGGAGCTACCACAGCAACTCCATTACCGTAGACGTAATGGACGTACTAAAAGTAGTGATGTTTCATGCGTTGAAACTGAAACTGAAACTAGGTTTCAGGTTGTAGGTACAAGGTTTCAGTTTAAGGCACTGAAACTGAAACTTAAACTGAAACTATGGGATGAGACCTGAAACTGAAACTGAAACTGAAACTATTTTAGGCGGCCGACTGAAACTGAAACTAGATTAGTTAAAAACCTGAACTCGGCCTAAAACTAGTTTCAGTCTTTTCTCAAAACATGAAGATCTGGAGGTTTTAAGAGAGGTTTAATTGTTAATACTCTGCTGTAGGAGTATACAAAATCATAAATTTATGCATTTTAGTATGTCTCAGGGCTGGAAACTGCAATTTTTCGAATAAACTGAAACTGAAACTCCGACTGAAACTAAAACTGAAACTGAAATTATTTTGAGATCCCGACTAAAACTGAAACGAAACTGAAACCGTCTTGGACCGCCGAGAAACTGAAACTGACCTAAAATCGGTTACGAACACCAACTAAAAATCTCGTAGAATACCTCGGGTAAATTGCTATGGCAATTATTCAGTGTCAGCATCCCCCTTCCCTCAAAATTGCGTACGTTCTAAGCTGGCAGCACTCCTAACCCGAGCAACAACCGGGGTGAGGTGGCTGTAAAAAATTAGCCCAAAATGTAAGCTTAGGATGAGTTTCAAACCGGATTTTGGTTTTCGAAATTTTGCTTACCAAGTTATAACCGGTTATTATTACTCGGTACGTCAAGCCAGTAGCTGAGTTACTTGTCTTTCGTCTTATGAAATAGCTTTTAGTATACAGAAATTGGCTAAAAAGTATGTGATTTTGTTTACATGTTTATAACTTTAACATTCCACTATCACCGAATTCTGTAGAAAGCAAGACTCGGAGTGGTAGAACTTTTGATTAAGCCAAATTCACTGAATTTGTTGGCAACCCTGCATCTTGCAAAACAAATTTTCCACAAGTGCTGGAAAAAATGAGAATTGCTAGTTTTTTCTAACTGTACAACCTACGGGATAGTATAAACTGAAAATGACTTTGCGAATTGGCAATTGGGCTCCGTGAGAACCTTCATAATGGTAGCAATAACGCAACCCCATGGCATAGACAAAGGAAAGAACAAACGAAACTAAGATTTTCACTACAGCACCTCCGACCCGAAAAATTCGAGCTCGAAGTGGGGATCGAACCCACAACCTTTGGCTGTCTAGGCCAACGCTCTACCGATTGAGCCACCCGGGCACAATCGAACCAAGCTTAAGTTGGGTTTCGTTCCCAAACTGTAGTGACACTTTAGAAGACGCTTTCGCGCCAGCCCACACCGTCTGATGGGAGCAAACTTCGACCGTTTCAAACCGTAATGGGCAAGACAAAGGAAAGAACAAACGAAACTAAGATTTTCACTACAGCACCTCCGACCCGAAAAATTCGAGCCCGAGGTGGGGATCGAACCCACAACCTTTGGCTGTCTAGGCCAACGCTCTACCGATTGAGCCACCCGGGCACAATCGAACCAAGCTTAAGTTGGAATTCGTTCCCAAACTGTAGTGACACTTTAGAAGACGCTTTCGCGCCAGCCCACACAGTCTGATGGGAGCAAACTTCGACCGTTTCAAACCGTAATGGGCAAGACAAAGGAAAGAACAAACGAAACTAAGATTGTCACTACAGCACCTCCGACCCGAAAAAATCGAGCCCGAGGTGGGGATCGAACCCACAACCTTTGGCTGTCTAGGCCAACGCTCTACCGATTGAGCCACCCAGGCACAATCGAACCAAGCTTAAGTATAGACAGTTCAAGAAACAATGGTTGGCTCGATCCCAACAAACTCGACTACAAAATCTGAAAACTGGACACATACAAACTTTCACTCCCAGTGAGTTTGAAGACACCAGTGGGTACCTTGTCCTGTGCCATGTGTTTCTCCACAAAGCATTACTAATTCATTGTCACTTCAGCTTGGATGCAAACTCCTTCTAGCTTGATGCGTCTGTATCCTGGGCAGTTCAGTTGGCAGATCGTCGGAGGGTGGGATTCCAGAAGTCGTGGGTTCGCATCCCATCCGAGGCTCGACTTTTTCGGTTCTCAGGCGCTGAAGAGACAATTTCATTTCTTACATTATATCTCTATATAAAGATGTTACATGGACTTTAAGTTAGGCATTGCGTTAACTCGCCTGTGTGTGGAACAACTCTTAACTTCAACTGGACTCAACAAACCTGGCGCTAAAAGAATTCAAATTGTACACGTTTAGATACAAACGGATAGCAGGCAATTGTAATGTTAAAGAACTGAAAGATTATAGTACCCCCCCAGATTTTTCCCGTTTTTTGAGCAAACAACCCTCACCCCCGGAACTTTCCTTCGTGCACATGTCTGCTCTTGTCGCCCACTTGGGTGGCATTTGCCAATCAGATTTTGTAAAGGCATATTCCGAATCCTCACTAAAAGAGTAAAAGAAGGTGATTGAATTGATTGATTGATTGATCTTATGTTATCTTAGGGTCTTTTCAAGAAAGGGTAGGGTAGAGTAGAGTAGAGCTAAAATTAACTGTTTTAACTCGTTTTAACTCCACTCAAGCTGGACTTTTCTCCTTTCAACTCTTTCATGAAAGGGATCGAGTTAATTTTAACTCTACTCTACCTTTTCTTGAAAAGGCCCTTAGGTTAACTTATGCCTGAAGGGTGACAAAGGGTGGCAGCGTCACCCGAGAAATTCACCGGGGGACTGTCAAGACGACAATCAGTTCAAAATGACGATGGACCTACTGCTTCAAAATCTTTGAAGGGTAGAGACAAACCTAAGATTTTGGCGAATCAGATACTTTTTAAGTTAAAACCCACACAAATACAAAGCATTAATAATGATTTATGTGGAACATGCTGTAACCAAAGTCTGTTAGGAATGCTGAGTTTAGGCTGTGACTTTACTCTTCTAAAAACTTGTAGGCCTTAGGTATCGTTTTAGTAAAAAAAGGAGTCAAAAAATTGCAGGACTGTAGGTGCCAAATGAATGCTCTTTGGGAGAGCAAAAGTTGTTGTAATGGTAATATAGTAATATAATATAGTAAATATAAAATAGTAAATCCTGCAACATTTACAGCGTCTATATGAAGATGGTAGTTGATGAAATAGTTGACACGTTGAAAGTTAGTTTGTGAAAAGTTTTCGTTTGGTTTCAAGATATTATTAAAATGTATTCTTAATAAAAACTAAAAATTAGTTTAAAAACTAACAATAATTCTTAAAAAATTGATCTCCGTTTTTGACGAATGGTGTACCGCTGTAGAATTTTATATTTAAAAGGGGGGTTTATCCCAACATGTCTTTTCCAGTTGTGCCAAAGCGTAGACGTTTTTATTGAATCAAATATCTGTGAGCAATTTTTAATTTATGTTTGGTGTTGCGAAAATCCAGGGATCCAGGTTTTCGCGGGCATTGTGGATTATAGATAGGAATCAGAGACTTCATAGTATTTTCCCACGCACAGGCTTTATATGCCTGCAAAAAAGATTTGAAATCCAACAAACTTTCGGCACCCCCATTTTAGTTGCCCTCCCTTAACTAGAAAGCAGCTATCGGGGCGACTCCAATGAAAAGACTCCTGTAGTAACTATAGGAATTCTTGTAGTTTCCTGCGAAAGGGCTCCTGTGTGGTGAACCGCTATGTAGCGAAGCTCCTTGCATTTTCCACAAACTAACTTTTATATTTTTACCGGCATCCTAAATAGTAAAAAAGTTTCCTGTAGTAAATACTAAAGAAACCTGTAGTTTTTTCGACTTTAACGCTCCTTAAGGTGGTTACTCCTTTTGGAGACATCAACTTTGAACCATTATTACTCAACCATTACTTGGAGTTAAGAAGCCATTTTCATATCAAAATGTAAGGGAAGTAGGCATAGGAAAGATTGATAAGCCTGCAATGGGAGTTCAGCTGATGGTCCCGTGGTGTAGTGGTTTAGCATGTCTGACTCTAGAGCAGAAGGGCCGTGGTTCGATCCCCGGCGGGACCAATTCTTTACTTTCAATGGTGAGTGAAAAGCTGAACCTCTTCCCTTCTCTCTTCTAGGTCCTGGTTTCGTGGGTACCAGGGTGCCTGACGCCTCCCGTTCGGGCTTGTCCTTGGTTTCTTCATGATCCTCCAGCCTGGTAGAAGCGCTACAAAAATGTAGCTTCACCTTTGCGCTTTCTAATGAATGCAACGAAACTAACTTTAATTCTCGGAAATTATTTTACTGCATTTTCAGTAATTTAATTTTCCAGATTTTTTGCAGACTAAAGTAAACGTTTTCGTGAGGCATCGGCCACATCATTCGATTCCACTATCAAATAGCTGGGGACCCTTTTTGAGTTATTATGAAACCGTTCTTCGTTTTAAAGAAATTAGCTAACATGTATGCGCAACATGGATTTTGCCTACTTTTCTCAACTTTGGCAAGCGACCACTTTAGCTACAAAGCAGCAATAGGGACAACTAAAAAAGGGTTCCTGGGTATTTTAGTGTAAAACACGTCAAGTAAGTGGTCAACCATCTAGCTTGCATAGTAAATGCTCCACAAGTTTTCAACGCCGAAACAGGAAAATCGACTATTTCACGATAGCGAACAGCTAAAAACTCTTAAAAAAAAATGTAGGCTCAACAAGATCTTTCAATAATATAATCTAGCTTATCTACTGCCTAACTGTCAAAAATTGACAAAAACCACCCTGAACGGAGACGTCGAATTTTTGAAGCGGGATTGAAGTGTTATTGAAGTGATTGAAGATTGAAGTTTAGAATACTAAAAGAACTTATTTGGAAAGTTTCATCAAATTTCATCTTGATTTTTACCGTAATCAACAATATGTGCCCAAAAGGAATACCACCTTAAAATGAGAAATACAGCTTGCAATTTGTACAAAATAAAACCTTAGTTTACACTGGATCGGAGCGGCCAGGGAATAAAGGGACAGGTAGGGGGCGGCCGCTCAAAAAGAGTTTCGGCGGGGTGTGGCAGTTATCAAACAGTTACCCACCCAAAAACTGGATGACGAGATTTTGAAAGACCAAAAATTTTCGTTTTAAAAACTAGATCACTGTCGCCCGTCACAGCGTTTGTCAGTATATCAAGTATTAAACTTAGAAGTCAGTAAAAACCAGTGAAAACTACAGGACTCATTTGCATTGAATTGGTCCAATTAATAAAAAAGCTTATAATATCCCGTAAAAACTGCTAGCGTTGTCTTGTAGAAATGACAAGTCATGACCTGAACCTTTTGTAATGCTGCCAACAGAATTTATTCCTTGTCTGCTGCTGGAACTTTTCAAAGAATGTGGTTCGATCCCCAGAAGATCATTTTGCACTTGCTGCAGTGAGCTTGGCATAGTAACTGAAGTTTGTGGATTCGATCCTTCGTATCATTCGACACCACATTGGAAAACTAGAACGCTACAGTATTCATAACGAGATCAAGAATAAACCTACATAGACGTAAAAATTCAAAATTGATATTAGAGTTATTTATAAAGTGTAAATGCTCAATAATGGTTAACAATGAGGTACAACGAACTATAAAATCAGAATAGATTTGTAAGTAAGAAAGGTTTATAAACAAAGAAAAGTCGTAGTATTAAATTTCAGAATTTTCTTTTTTCTTCCTGGATTAGTTTGAAATCTCATTTCCTGAAATTAAGACAAACGCAAACTCTTCAACAATCTAACGAAACTAATTTCGGTGTTTTTACCGTGAAGTTAAACTCTAAAATTCATTTCACTAAATCAGTACGTTTAAAAATTCAGAGCTAACAGACATTGTCTACTTTGGTATAAGCATTTCAAATATACAATTTTTTATTTGAACATTAATCTTTATACTTCTTGATACTTCTTGACCAGTTCTCAATTTATTTCATCCCCTTGGCTAGTTTCTGAAATCCCATTTTCTGATGGTATGGAGGGTGGCACTGCACACAACTTTTAATGATTAAAGATATTTCGTGGGAAAGATTGCAAATTTTGTCAACTTAATGATTGACATCCAAAACTAAAACAATCCAAATTGCTTCTGTCGCTCGAAACTATGACAACCAGGTCAGTTTGCCTGCATTTACTCAACTTGTAGGGAGTATGGGCTGACCTTTCTGTTTGCCGTCCCCTCGCACGGATTTGGATTTGACTAGGAATTCATCAGACTTCGATTTTCTAGTTTTTACATCACATTTAAAATCACAAGCACGCTGATTCTAGATAGCTCAAAAAAGTGGGTGGGCAGGGCTTAACATAGAAAATCTGGGTGTGCTAAGAGCGCATACATAGTTGCAGTACATAAATGAAATGAGAACTGAAGGAAAAACAGCTTACTTTCCGAAGGCTGTCGAAATCGTTCCGAGGCAGAGACGCCTTAGTGCTGAGCAGGGTGGAAGTCGATGATTGAAGGAAATTACAAGATGAGCTATCGTAGTCATTTTTCGTCTGCAAATGTTTCCAACCTTCTAGAGCTTCAAAGTTCAGCATCTGATTTTCTGGATCAGTTTCAGTTTCAGTTTCAGTAAGATCAGTAGTAGTAGCAGTAGTAGAAGTAGCAGAAGCAGAGGATGTAGCGGCCGCTACATATTGGTAGTCAGCAAAGAGATCTTCTGGAGGTGGAAAAACCCAAGGTTTCACATCTTCAGAAGGTAAATAATAAGCTTCATCGACATAATCGAACATTTTGTTGCTGCAAAATTCACTGGTCCTGACAGAAACGGCAAATAAAAATAATCTAAAAAGGATAGCATCAAGAGAAATAAGAAGCCTTGCTAATGTTCAGAAACCAACATAGTTACCCCGACCACACATCCGAAACCCGCAAAGCGCGCAGCAAAATTTCTTGCAGAATATCTAATCTAATACAATTCAAACTCCACGAGGAATTAACAGTGATGGACCCAGGCACAGAGTAGCACGTCCCCTGCTCAAAGGTGAGCACTGCTGAAACCCTCGCACTGTGCAGCATTTGAGCATGTCCCTGCGCGTCGATTGTCTTGATAAAGGTTACCCCAGTAAAGGAATGGTGAAAGGGACGTAACGCGAACAAAAACTGAGGGGACCACCTATGAAAATTGGCAGAATTAGTGTTGTATTTTGGGGCACCAAGAATACTGAGTCCGATATTCGCATAGAACAGAAACTGGTTAAAGTTTGAATTATCCTTATAATAGATGCCAAAATCACAAGAGTAACTGTACTTCTTTTACTTCATTCAAGTCAATGACTGAAATGGAGTTATTGTTGTGTTTTTATTGCTTATTAAATGTTTTTAAATGTTAAATGTTTTTATTTTGCTTATTATTATTACAATTAAGAATAAATTAAGTAATTTTCTCCGAGCTCTGAGGTTGCTCATGCTGCACAGGCTGCTCGGATTGTTTGGATTCGTCAGGGCTTCGAGCCAGTCTCGGGTTACGGGCCAGCTGACTAGGGCCCGAAACGAGAAGTTAGTTTTGGCCTGAACCAGAGAATGAACAGAAAAGTTCCATCGCGTAACCCATCTTCTAAGCAAAAAATGTGGACACTACCAAGTTGAGTCAAGGAGAAGGGGTAATTTCCCAGTCGGCAATGTTCCGAAGTTGCGTGTTCCACAAGGTAAGAAATATTCCAGAATATAGTTTTCAAATTACAAAGATTTTCCAGTTTGGTCGGATGTTTCAGCTAAGGTTGATTTTTGCAAGAAAAATTTTAAGTGTGTGATTGATATACTGGGAAATACAATGCGGATTATGACAGGGCATTGTGGGGCATGTGATGTAGAAGGATCTGCCAGCAACGATGAGGCCCACTTGTCTTTTTGCACAAAATAGTCAATAACATCCGTGCATTTATTGTGTAATTACTATTCCCCGACTATTTTCCAAAAAACTCTCGTGAAGAGTTGTCGTAGATTGTTAGATCGTTTAATTACTGGTTTTGCTTTTGCCTACAAAAATGTAAATAGTTCAGCTGTACTGCTACCAATACGATCATACTCTATAAACACATTGCTCAACTGCTAATTCTAAAAGACAAGAGTACTCCAGTTATGTCATTCTTGTAAAACCAATCAGTTTATTTATTGGGTCACCCGATGCTGGCAAATACGTCATCATCCTAATGTCACACAGTTCTATAGCTAGTGAGTTGCGAACCGGATATTGTGTGATGGACGTTTGGGAGCATCCTTTAATATTACATCCGTCGACAATTCTGACCTCCATTTCTTAAATGACCTTTGCCGTTAAACCAGCTAATGACGTATTTTGTCAATTTATAAATAAAAACTTATACGTTCACATTCATAGTTGCGAGTAGTTTCTTGTCCTCCTCTTATACTAATTATCACTTTTTCTTGCAAGCTTGACCGCCATTCAATAACCTCACATTAATGTCGAAATGATCAATTTTATCCATAACAGTTTTTCAATCACGTGATGAAAATTATATGCTGTGCTGCCGATTGGCAAGGGAGCCTACCCTGTGAGTAAACCATCACTACTACTATCCATCACTACTATTATCCATCACAACTATTATCCATCACTACGAGAACTTTATGCAAGTCCAAAACTGTCAAGACCAATCCATGCATTATGTTTGTTTCTTTCAGCAGCTTGCCGAATACGTATCCTCCTTTCCCAAAGCGTCCTGCTTCCATTATTGCGTCAGCAATTAATTTCCTTCCCTAGCCAATTC
>JASAND010005463.1:0-72090 GCA_030248195.1 Trissonchulus latispiculum
TATATATATATATAGTAGTAGGGCTCTGAACTCTGAAGGTCCTCCGAGCTGCACCCCTGGGGGGAAAATCGGGAGAAACCGCGTTCCGCGAGGGCGGGGGGTCAATTTTTCATATCTCCAGATTCACCCGACCGATCCGGCTGAAATTTTCACAGCGTGCAGCCCCAAGGCTCTTCACACAGAAAGTTTGAGCCGGATCGGTCCACAGCCCCGCTGTGCCCAGCATAGGTGTACCACCTGTTTGGGTTGGGGGGGGGAGTAAAAAGTCCAAATCTGGCTTGGGGGGGTCTAAAAAATCGGAAATTTTCGAAAAAAACTGTACCCAAACTGTACCCAAATTTTTTCAGCTAAAAATAGCCCTTTTTGGACATAAAATCTGCAATTTTCGACATAAATCTACTCAAAAACTACTCGTATTGCGTTTTAGAGTTTATTTTTTAGTGTTTTTATCTATTTAGTGTTTTTATCTATTTCCAGCCAATTTTTTTGGAAAAGTTTTGAAAAATTCCAAAAAATTTTGCAAAAATTTGGCATTTTTTTTCTTGTTTGAACCCTATTTTAGGGGGGGGGAGGGGGGTCTGAGCTCGGCTTGGGGGGGGGAGTAGTCGAGGTCGGGTATGGGGGGTGGGGGGTCTGGCCTTCTCGTGGGGGAAGGTCTCACAGGGGGCAAACTGTAGCCTGGTTCACCTATGGTGCCCAGGCCATACACATTCCGCCAAATTTTCCCTAGTCTAGGGGGAGCGATAAACGCGCAACCCCTAATAACCCCCAGCAATTTTTGGACCCAAAAAAGTTAGCTAAATTAGGATGAAAAATGGTCAGTTTTTTTGAAAAGTTGTTCTAAAATTTTGAATTATAATCGCTTTAAAACGGCACAACAACGCTTAAAACGTTAAAACCAGGCCTTATTTTGAAGAAAAAAGGACTAAATTACAGAAAATTTTGCATTTTTTGGCCATTTGTTAAAACTTCTGAGGTCCGAATTCTGGGGGTGGGGTGGGGGGGTACCCTCATCACATTTCTTGGGTCGAACGCCAACCTTTCAAGATTTATATACCCCTCCAGACCCAATGTTCTAGGGCATAGGTGAACCAGGCTACAGTTTACACCCTGTGAGACCCCCCCACGGAGAGGCCAGACCCAGACCCCCCTCCGGCCCTCCCCCCTACCCGACCTCAACTACTCCCCCCCAAGCCAAGCTCAAACCCCCCTCCCCCCCTAAAATTGGGTCCAAACCAAGTAAAAAATGCAAAATTTTTGAAAAATTTTTTGCAACTTCTGAAAGTTTTTGAAAAAAATAGAAAAATAGGCTATAAATCACCTATAAACAGCTAAAGATGGTTATTTATAGCAATTAAAAGGTTATATACGCAATTATAAACCACAATCTGGGCTAATTTAGGCATATTTTAGTACAAATTTGTCAATTTTTAAGCCGTATTTTCGCATACGAAAACTGTTGGCAGAAACTTTTGAGTACGTTTAATGTATATACTGTACAGTAGGTTTCAGATATAAGTTAACCTCAGAAATCGTTCTTAAGCACTGCTTGAGCTCTTGAGAAATTTCACCACCTGTCCATAGGACAATTTGCGTCTTTAAAGAAGTGCTTAAGAAATTATTTTCTTAGGAACTTCTTTACAGGTTAACTTATATTTGAAGTCTACTGTACATCGAAAAAGGAGCATTTTTAGCTAAAAAAACTTGGGTACAGTTTATGGAATCCTCCCCCCCCCCCCCCCAAATTTCGGATTTGGGTGGAATCCCCCGTGCATAGGTGTACCATAGCTACAGTTTACCCCCTGTGAGACCACCCCCCCCCCCACGGAGAGGCCTGAGACCAGTAGGTGAACACAGGCCACACTCCTTGCCCCTCTGAGACCTCCCCCCCCCCACGAGAAAGACAGACCCCCCACCCCCCACACCCGACCCCGACTACCCCCCCCCCCAAGCAGTGCCCAGACCCCCCCCTCCCCCCCTAAAATGGGGTTCAAACAAGAGAAAAAATGCCAAATTTTTGCAAAATTTTTTGGAATTTTTCGAAAATTTTTTGAAAAAATTGGCTGGAAATAGATAAAAACACTAAAAAATAAACTCTAAAACGCAATACGAGTAGTTTTTAGAGTAGATTTATGTCGAAAATAGCAGATTTTATGTCCAAAAAGGGCTATTTTTAGCTGAAAAAAATTTGGGTACAGTTTTTTCGAAAATTTCCGATTTTTTAGACCCCCCCAAGCCAGACTTGGACTTTTTACTCCCCCCCCCCAACCCAAACAGGTGGTACACCTATGGGCCAGACCCACACGAAGCCCATTTCCAGAAAACAATTGGAAAACAGTTTCTAATTTTTTTCTACAACTTTTTTGATTGTTTTTCAAAATTGTTTCTAATAGTTTTCTATATTTTTCTAATTGTTTTCTTGTGGTTTTCTAATTAATTTCTGTTAATTTTTTCTAACCAGGCACCACTTTCTAATTGTTTTCTGAATTATTTCTAATTGATTACATAATATTTTCTTATTTCTTTCGAATTAATTTCCTAATAAAAGTTAACATTTTCTCATTGTTTTCTAAATAATATCCATTGTTTTCAAAAATGTTTCTAATGATTTCTGATTGTTTTCAGAAACGCCTCCTCCGTAGCTTGCAATTTTTTCTAATTGTTTTCCAGATTATTTCTAATGTTGATTCGGCGATATCTCGCTGCTGCTTATCACCACTAATAATTTATGGTTTGGGATTTGGTCAAAGAAAATCGAATTTGGGAGAGGAGGTATATAAAACATTTCTCTTTAAAAATTTAGAGACAAAATGCTATTTGAATTAACTGCACAAAGCCTAAAAATAGTGATTGTTCTTCAGTTTAAGCAAGATGTTAAAGAAAATTTGCAAGATTTTTTAGTGAAACGTCAGAAATTCTAAGGGTGGGTCTGGCAAACTGGGCTTATTCTAGGCATTCTTTCTTGGCCCATCCCAAAAGTTCGAGGGGTAAGGAAGTTTTGGGAGGGGCGAAAATTTTTCTAAAAATATGCTAATAGCGCTATTTTTCTGGCATGTACTGTAAAAGTTGATTTTTATTGCAAAAATAAACAGATTTAGTGTTAAAAAAGGCAAAAAATGAGTAAAAATCTGCCGGAAAATTTTTGAAAATTTGGCCTTCTGAGCAATTTTTTCTTGGCAAAATTTGGTACCAAAAGGGGCACCCACTTTTTTGGGGGGAAGGGTGTTTATGGGGGCGCCCCCACTGGAATAAGCCCTTGCAATTTTGGGTGGGTGGGGTTTGGGATTCGTCGATTAGGTGGTGGGGTCATAATTACTTATACATATAGACAAGCGGGAAAAAACCCACTTTTCAGGTTTTTGGCCAGAACTTTTTACTGGTTTGAGATATTGAAATACTGACTATACAGGCTGCTAGGCCTAGTCGTAAGCTTTCTTATGAGCTATAGGGTGCGCCGTTTGTGAGAAAAATTGTCCCAAACTGGCGGGAAAAAACCCAATGCGGGAAAAAACCCACCCCGAAAATTTTTCGGCAAGTTGCCAGGAGCATTTATAACCGTTCTAAATGAAAGAGCGGGTTGTTTTTAGTACAACTGCATCAAAATATATTAGTTTTTGTTGAAAAATTGAGGTCATAGTTACTTTTGAAAATTTGGTATTATTATTACTGTATTACTATAACCCGGGCCAGCCTGCGCTGGAAGGAAGATCCTTAGATGCACCCAGTTTGGTGCTTAGCTCCCGAGACAAAAACAAACAAAACAAAAAGAAAATATAAATTACTCCCAATTACGAGCATTTCACACAGGTATTCCAACAGTCGAGGTGAAGAGAGAGCACTCTAGGCATAGTTTCCCTAGGGGGGGGGTGTCCCCCCCCCAAAATTTTCGACCAACTTTATCCCCTCCCAGGGGCGGATCCAGGGGGGGCGGGGGGGGGGGGGGGGGGGGCCGCCCCCCGTCGCGATTCGAAGGTAGGAAAAATTAAGGAGAGAAAGAGGAAAAAGGGCAAAAAACCAAAAAATTTTGCGCCTTCGGCGCGAATTTTCTACATTTTAACCGCATATTTATTGCATTTGTGAAGAAAAAGCTTGAAATGCATCCGATTTTTCGGAGAAAATTACCATTTTTGCCTAAACATGTCAAGAATTGTTAAAAATTTGTTCAGTTCTGCAGTATAAAAAGAATTAAAGATCCGAAGACCGATTTTATTGCAAAAACAAAAAATTTCTTCAACTTCTGGGGGGCTCCGCCCCCCAGACCCCCCGCTGGAAAAATTTTACCGCCCCCCCCGTCACGAAATCCTGGATCCGCCAGTGCCCCCTCCCAGAGTTTTTGACTATCCCTCTCCCCACTTTTGGTTACCCCCCCGAACCCCCCCCCAGCACTTTTTGGGGCCAAACATTTAGCTGAATTCTGCTAACAAATGGTCATTTTTTGAAAATTTGTTCTCAAATTTTGGCTTAAAATCGGTTTAAAACGGTGAAAACGCCTAAAACGATAAAAACAAGCCTTGTTTTGACAAAAAAAGCGTTAAAATACAGAAAATTTTGCGTTTTTAAGCCATTTTTTTGAATTTTCTGAGGTCCGAATTTGGGGGGGGGTTCGGGGGGGTACTCCCCATCACATTTCGGGGGTCGACCACCAAATTTTCGAAGTTTGCCCCCCCAACCAAAATTTCCAGGGAAACTATGACTCTAGGCCGTCAGTTAAGCCAGGCACATGCCGAGGGCCCGCTTACAAAATCACCCCTGAAGGATTCAACCGGTTCCAAGTAGCAGGGCACCCCACCAGCAACCACAAACTAAGATATGGTTTATGACTAAGATATTTAACACATATATAAACATAGGCAAATTTTGGAAATTTTTTAAAATTGTTTATTTTCGGCAGTTTAAGCATCATATCGTATAGAAAACGTGTTTTTCTTTTATTTAGAGCCAAACTAGACCTAGACCCATTTTAAGGCAAAATATAGCAAGCTTAACAAAAAAAATCAAAATTCGGTTTTTTGGCTGGAACTTTCGCAAAACTAAACCAAATCGATTACTTTGAGGACCCATGGATAGGTCTTGGGCTAAGCTTTAAAACCACCCCAGTTTCGTTGCTCCACAACCTACCAGTAAGTAGCAGTAGACGAAAATGTGTGATTTTTTTTGTTAAAGGTTTAACAAATAAAAAATCACCCGTTAACAAAAAAAATCAGTGACGGATCGGATCCCAGAGAGCAGCTAGCAACTTTTTCTCATCAGTTTTGGATAGAGCGCACTAAATAACGTATTTAGAACCCCAAACCGCTGGCCTAGTGCTCCAACTAATGCAACTGACCCCGCCGAAGTCTTAGTGGTCACTGATGGCCCCCGACAGCGTCCAGTATGAAGTCTGGTGGCTCTAAAGTGTCGTTTTGAAGGCTAAAACGTTGTTTTTTCGTGTTTGTGAGTGATTATAACCTATTTTCAGGCATTTTGGCAGAGAAAATCAGAACTTCGTATTTTGGTGGGGTATGACCCACGGTCACGTGACCCCTGCCGGACCCGTCCGGACCCTCCAGGTACCAACTGAACAGTCCGAAGTGGCTATAAACATGTCCTAGGGGGTTTTCCAGGGCGCTGAATTCAAATCTGGCATTAGTTTTTAGGTAACTATGGCCTAATACTGACTTCTGGGATCACGTTTACCGTCGGACGGTTCAGACCCGGCTGGTTACCAGGTTTGACTCCCAGAAGTGTCAGGCAACCTAAAAAACCGCGGCTATAAGGGTTTTCGAGGTCGCTGAGCTCGAATTTGACGTTAGTTTTGCTCTAGCTGCTGTTCTGATTTCAGTAACAAAACATAAAAATGATTTTTTATTTGTTAAAATTTTAACAAAAAAAAATCACCCACCATAGGACGGCTCAGAGGTCCGACTGGGAACTTCTATATATGTATCGATAGCCCACAGTCAGGACATGCCATATGTACAATATGGGTTGCCTAGGGTTTTCCCTTAGTAAATAGCAGCCGAAATTCGAAGTTCGGTCATGAACGTTTTTGAGGTCACTTTTGGGTACCCTCACTTAAAGGTCAGCCCTGAACGCATGGAGAGGGCCTAGGGGCTCAAACTCACAGGCTGTAATGTCGAGATGTGTGGCTATCACCATGAAAAAATTTGGGTCTCTGCGACTTTCCTGTGAGTCAGGGTGGGGTGATTTTTTTTGTTAAAATTTCGGATGATTTTTTTGTTAAGCTTGCTATAAGCATTTTTGGCCAAATTGAAATTTTGGCTTGAAATGGCACCATGTCCGATTTTGACCCCCTGGACCTCCCATAACAGATCTAACCCATGTAAAACCTATACCAATTTAATCTAATGGCTCTATTAAACAAATATATGTATCCGTTTGACCTTTCTTGCTAGTGCTTAGAAAAATTTTGAAAAGTGGGGTTTCTTTTCCCGCATGTGGGTTTTTCCCGCCAACTCTACACAGATCACCCCCAGGTCGCACCGGAGGGGTTAGAGCAGTGTGGCATATATCATCATGATGCGCAACAGATGCCCTACACACACATACAATCCGCTTTGGTCTAAGGCTTTCCAGTAGTTCAGGGTGGCCAGGCAAAGTTTGCCAAATTTCGGTACTTGGACGGACCATAATTTTCGAAAATTTCAAAGTCCCAAAAAATTTGCTGGGAAGCAGGGGGAGCGACAATAATGCACCCTCCAGGGTTATTTTGGATGCTCTTCAAGATAGGCTATTAAAATCCTAGATAGCCCATACCGGTAAGCCCACACTGGGGGTGGTTTTTTTCTCACATTGGCGACTGGCGAGTGGGTTTTTTTCCCGCTTGACTATATATATATATGTATAGCGCGGAGGGAAAAACTACCTTGGAGGGTGTGTTATTGTAGGTCCCGCTGCCTCTCAGCAAATTTTTGGGACTGAAAATTTTGGAATTTTTGGAACTGAAAATTTTGGAATTTTTGGTCCCAACTCCCAACATGTCGGTTACAGAGGGTCAACTTTGGGGGGTCAACCCTGAACTACTGAAAAGACCTATGTACATAGCACTGGCAGATCCAGGATTTTTCCGTAAAATTTTTCCAGCGGGGGGTCTGGGGGGACGGAGTCCCTCAGAAGTTGAAGAATTTTTTCAATAAAATCGGTCTTCGGATCTTTAATTCTTTTTATACTGAAGAACTGAACAAATTTTTTTCAAATTCTTGACATTTTTAGGCAAAAATGGTAATTTTTGTAATCGGATATCGGTAATCGGCTGCATTTCAAGCTTTTTCTTCAGAAATGCAATAAATATGCGGTTAAAAATGAGAAAATTCGCGCCGACGGCGCGAAATTTTTTGGGTTTTTTCTTTTTTCCTCTTTCTCTCCTTAATTTTTCCTACCTTCGAATCGCCCCCCCGCCCCCCTGGTTACATAGCCCAAAACGGATTGCAGTTTCACAGAGGATGTCTTCACGATGGTGTATGCAATTTTTAACTAAAATAGGCATGGTTTGGCTTTAATGTGATAGGACGCTTAAACTGCTGAAATTACGTAAATTTCAAAAATTTCCAACATTTTCCTATGTTTACCTGTTATATAAAAATACAAAATTTTCAAAAGTCAATTTGACATGAGTTTTTGCAAAAATATTGCTTTTGCAAAAATATTGATATTTTTAGATGCAGATGTATATACTAAAAATGACCCGCTCTTTCGAATGGTATAGTCAAAACTGTTCTGGCATGCTTCCAGCAAAAATTTCGGACGGGTTTTTCCCGCATTGGGTTTTTCCCATCAGTTTGGTCGAAAATTTCTCACCAACCGTAACTGTTAGAGAGATGTTTTATGGCTCATTTTGAAGCTCTTCGCATACGTATATAATTATCGTTAGATTATCGAATTGCCGCTTAATAAAAAGGTAGATCTAGCCAAAATTCGAAATTTTGGGCTGATATACCCGCCGCGCTATAATATATACGTATATTATATATACCCTTATTGCAACTCTATTTTTAAAAATATTTACATGACTATACGTTTGCTTAATAAAACCTAGAAACGGAATCAATAAACGTCAGGCAAAGGTTACGACCCCCCTCTAAACTTTGGAAGGAGCCCCTTCCCGCAGACTGATAATTTTGAATAATTACCCGTATAAATTTTGTTAAACACCATGCTAAAATTACAAAGCTACAAACATTTACCCAGTAAAAACAAATTATCGCAACATTGCAAACGACTAAATATATGTATATACATAAAAGCAGTATAGTCAGGGGGGGGGGAAACACAAATAGGGAAGCAAGCCTCCAACTTTTTCTTCGTTTGGATTTGGATCGGTTTGAGTATACCGTTACGTACCGTGGGCAAATACCTATCCAATCGTAAAATTCAAACTTCTCTTATACCTCTCTCAGCTTTGGCGATAACAGGATTTGTCCATGTTTTTTTTACCCGCAAATCGGGGAAAAAAAACATGGTGCGGGGAAAAAAAACATGGCCCGGATTTCTACCAACCAACCATTTAGGGTGCTTTAAAAGCGTTGTTTCAGCTGTTTTCAGCGTGCAAAACTACCTAGGCACCATTCCAACCTCACAGAAAGCTTAAAAACCGACTTTTTGGTCAAAATGCCAAATCCGCTGTATCTAACCAGTTTGGGCATGAAACCTGCTGGGAACTGGCCATAATATGCAGAATATCGGTAGAAATAAGTTAGTTGTGTTAAAAATTGCAATATCCCACCATTTTTTAAGTTTTTTGAAAATTTTCATTTTTACCATTGAAACTTACATATGAAACCTAGCATGTTGGTGCTGCAAATCAAATTTTCGAGCTAGAAGCTTCAACAATGCCCAAAGTTGGCATATTTTGAGGTTTTTAATGGTTTTAAAGCATTCTCTTTCATATAGAAGCATTAGTTACGCCTTCCTGAAGCATACGCAAAAATTTGAAAATTTGGTCACCATGTTTTTTCCCCGCTCTAGTGGACCCCATGTGGGGGAAAAAACATGGTCAAATTTTTTTACTGGGTTGACGTAGGGGAAAACCACTATTGCCATGTGATAGAGCAAGTCAAATTATGCCTGCATGCCAATTTATAGTAGCCAAAGTTGGATAGTTGGTTAGATATATACTTGCAAACTTTCGAAAATCCTTAGCATTTTGGCCCATTTTGGGAGGTCAACTTTGGTCAAGTACTGTGCTTACAGATTCGAACTCAGAAACCAATCTGGTACTGTAGGGTATACTTCTAGACTTGCTCTTTCTAATGGGCTATACTAGGCAGCTGCAACTGCTATGGTTGGGGAGTAGGCGACCATGTTTTTTCCCCCTCTTTTCCGGCATGTTTCCCCCCCCCTGACTATACATAGCGTATTTAAACTAAAAATGCAATTTCTGCATTATGGTTGACGAAATTTTTTACGACGACCCCCCCCTCCTCAGCGGATCCCATCCAACCAAAACCTGAGCCACCCCAACGTCCAAGCTTTTCTCGAAGTTCACTGTGCTAAAACCAATACTAAGCACTTTTGACAAATTAAACATAAGAATCGGATTTGGCTAGCATGAAAAACTCAATTAGACAGCAAACAGTGAAACAAAATAAATATATATTCATGCTACTTTGCGAGTTAGAAAACAATTAGAAAACAATTGGAAAACTTTTCATATTTTCAATTTTTTCTAAAACAACAACAACAACAACTGTTTATTTTGGTCCTCCAACATACGCAAACACATTACAATATGCAAGCACGTAAGCACACAAAAATTCCAGACCAAAATGGGATTCGATCATGTGACCGATCCCCTATGTGCTATTTAATGTCAGTACGAGAAAATACTTCTACAAAGATGACAGATTTGCAAATCTAATAACAATGCATATTTTATACGTATAAGCAACAAAAAGAACAGTTTACACATACAGAAAGAACAGTTTACACACAATTTAGTCAAGTATATAGTAACGTAAGAATTGAATTTTAAGTGTTGTACTTGAGAAAAACCGATAAATCTAAGTCCTGAATTTTTTGCGAAAATATAGCGGGGCTTTCAGATTTAACAACGCTGTCTGGAAGACTATTCCAGATTGGGACCACTCGGTTACTGAAAAATTGCTTGCTGCACTTCAGTCTAGCCCTGGCAGAACTCAATTTAAGACAGTTCCCTCTAGTGCCAGCATCTGGAGAAAAATTGAAGAAATCGGCAGAATTTACCCTATCAATTTCGTATATAATTTTATAAGCCTGTACTAAGTCTGCTTTTAGCCGCCTTAGTTCTAAAATTTCAAGACCCGTTTCTTTTAGCCTGTCATCGAAAGTGTGGTCTCGAAGCAACGGTATTCGCTTAGTGAACCGCCTCTGGACCGTTTCTATTTTACGTATGTCGCATAGCAATGAGGGGGACCACACACATGAGTTAAATTCTAAGATAGGCCTCACGTAAGTTTTGAACATAGCAGCTAAAAACTTAATGTCCCTGCAACAAAAACTTCTGAAAATGAGGGCGATTTTCTGATAGGCTTTAGCACAGATCTTGTCACAGTGGACGGAGAATTTTAGGTCATCAGACACAAAAACACCAAGGTCTTTTACAATATTAACTTTTGGAATGACAGTACCGTTTACAGTTTCTAATTAGATATCAATTAGAAAACAATTAGAAAAATATTTGAATTCTTTTCAAATTGTTTTCTACTCAGAAAAAAACTTAAAAACAATCAGAAAACAATTAGATATTAAATCGATTTTGTTTTCTAATTGATTTCTCATTTGGAAATCATTCAGAAAAAAATTGAAAAAAATTAGAAAAAAATTTTGTAATGTAGAAAACAATTAGAAAACAATCAGAAAAAATTATTTTATTTCTAATTGTTTTCTGGAAATGGGCTTCGTGTGGACCCCCCTCCCCCCTACCCGACCTCAACTACTCCCCCCCAAGCCGAGCTCAAACCCCCCTCCCCCCCTAAAATTGGGTACAAACCAAGTAAAAACTGCAAAATTTTTTAAAAATTTTTTTGCAACTTCTGAAAATGTTTGAAAAAAATTAGAAAAATAGGCTATAAATCGCCTATAAACAGCTAAAGATGGCTATTTATAGCAATTAAAAGGTAATATACGCAATTATAAACCACAATCTGGGCTAATTTAGGCATCTTTTAGTACAAATTAGTCAATTTTCAAGCCCTATTTTCGCATACGAAAACTATTGACAGAAGCTCTTGTGTACGTTTAATGTACTGTACATCAAAAAAGGAGCATTTTTAGCTAAAAAAACTTGGGTACAGTTTAGGGGGGGTCCTCCCCCCCCCCCCCAAATTTCGGATTTGGGTGGGGTCCCCCGAGCCAAATTTGGACCTTCTACTCCCCCCCCAACCCAAACAGGTGGTACACTACACCTGTGCCCCCGAGCCAAATTTGGACCTTCTACTCCCCCCCCCCAACCCAAACAGGTGGTACACCTATGTTCTAGGGGAACTACGAAAGTAGGAGGCGAAGAAAAAGTAGGTAGCGTTCGACTCGACCATGGGCGCACCAGGGGGGGTTGGGGGTTCCGCCCCCCCCCCCGGGAATTTTTGGGGAGAAAGCAAAAATTGAGCTATTTTAGTGCATAAAATTAAAAATTATGAACATTTTTCGCGGCTGCGGCGCTTTCCTATCTCGATTTTTAGAATTTTTCTCGCCTGCGGCGTTTTCCTATCTCGGTTTTTAAAGTTTTTTTCGCCTGCAGCGCTTTTCTATCTCGATTTTTATATTTTTTCTCGCCTGCGGCACTTTCCTATCACGATTTTTAAATTTTTTCTCCCCTGTGGCGCTTTTCTAACTGAATTTTCAAAATTTTTCGGGCCTGCGGCGCCTTTCTAACTGAATTTTAAAATTTTTCTCTCCTGCGGCGCTAATGTTTAATAACTTTTACAACGCTTTGGAGCTGTTTTTACGCGAAAAAAACTGGGAAATTCCGCACTTTTTTTGAAAATTCCGCAACTTTTTTCGGAGCTCAGCCTAAAGTTCCGCAAAAATTTTTGTCCTTGAGCAGAAATTTTCAGTTGTCTCAAATGAAAAATAAACGTGTTGCAGATACTTTTTGAAGAAAATTTGCAAAAAATTTTCGCGCCTTCGGCGCGTATTTCTGTATGACACTGACGAAGAATCGTTAGGGAGTTTCCTCCACCGGTGGCCAAGAATAACTAACATGCAGAACCCAATCCCTAGAACACGATGGAGTCCATCGCATTCCAACTGAATGAATCCCACATCCGCGAGACGGAGGTTCCAATATCCACCAACGCTAACGCTGAAACTAATTCCACGCGAACCAGCACGTATTTTAAGGTGGTGATTCCTTTTGGGCACATATTGTGATTTGGCGGCGTAAATCAAGATGAAATTTGATGAAACTTTCCGAAATAAGTTCTTTTAGCGTTCTAACACCCTCCGCGCAATCCCGATTCAAAAATTCGAGATTTCCGGGCAGAGTGGTTTTTGTCAATTTGTGAACGTTTGGCATTTGCTATACAGTTATGACTATATTCATTCGAAAGATCTCATTCAGCTTCACATTTTTGCTTTTTAAAGCAAGTTTCTAGCTTTTCTCTACCGTGAGATATGGACGTTTTTCTTGTTTTGGCATCGAAAACTTGTCATTTTTGCAGAAATCAAATAATCCAACATTTCTTGAACTACGCAAGCCGTAAAATCAAACTAAGCGCGTCGATTTGAAGGTCTCACAGGGACAAATTATCCGACGCACGATCGTCTTCCACTATCCTGTAGGTTGCTATCATAAAAATTGTAGTTTTTGCAAAAACACGACCAATTTTCTTCCAAAGATCGTGGAGCATTCACCATGCAATCTGGAGGGCTGCTACTGAACAAATGTGTTCGGCACAAATATACCCAGGGACGATTTTTTAGTTGCTCCGATTGCTGCTTTCTAGCTAAAGTAATCGTTTGACAAATTTGAAAAAAGTAGGCAAAATCCAGGTTAACTTCTCCATAACGAAGAACGATTTCACAATAAATAAAAAATCGTCCCCAGCTATTTGATTGAGGTATCGAATGATATAACCGATGTCTCGTGAAAAAATTTACTTGAGTCTGCAAAAATTCTGGAAAATTATACTTCTTTTAAAATGTGTTAAAAATATTTTAGAAAAGCAACATTAGTTTCGTGGCATGCATTAAAAAGACAAAATGTTAAGCTACATTTTGATATAAAAATGGCTTCTTAACTCCAAGTAATGAATGAGTAATAATGGTGTAAACTTTATGTGACCAAAGGGAATCACCACCTTAAGGGGCTTCAAATATAGCCAGTTTCATTGAGTCAATTACGTACAAAGATCCACGACCAGTCAATATTGGATTTATGACATCACAAATGACTGAGAGATTAAAACTCGTCCGTGACCCGCGTTTTGCCCATGGTCTTGTTCTTAGCACTCGATGCCGCAGATGCTGAGGATGCTCAACAACCGCTTAGGCACAGCATCAATTTTGTTCGAATGAAACTCGACGGAGGCTGTAACGCCGACAAGAAGGCATATAGAATCGCTTCGAATTCAGTTGCACGATCAGCCAAATGCGCCGACGCAAATTTCATAACTTCCATTTGACGTGAAGTTATTCGTCGAAACTTCAGTTCATCCTTTCAAGATTCGATCTGAGCGCCAACGAGACTATCCCAATATGCTAGCAGCATATCAACGTCCAAGTAGCCTCAGTCCATAAAATAGGGTTGACCCTCATCAGCAGTTCGGATGATGGAGAGGTGGGTGGGGTCATCTAAATGTCAAAAGATCCCCATTGTCTTTGATCCGATCGACGTAAGATTAATTTCGGAATTTGATCTAGAAAACCAGGGGCTTACTGATTCGCAGAAGCTGCTTGTTCTGTAAAGGCTCGCTGATAACTCTTCGTTGTAGGGCGGTCCCCAGGGCTCGTGTCACGAGACCGGGGCTTACCCGACTTCGTGACAGTAGCCTCTCTCTTTACTGGGGTCCATCGAATGCTTCTTCTTAAGCGTCTGTTGGAGCGACGAATATTCGGGAGGTTTGAACCCAATCGAGTTCGTCGATCAACATTTTGATGGTTGCTAGCGCTAAACGCGGCAGTTTGATCCAATGAGGCGGAAGGGATCACTCTCTGGACGCTAGGACGACCAGAGGGGTTCCCATCCGTAATTTGGCCTTTAGACGGTTCATGTTGGTTGTTCCTTCATTCACGCCCTGACCAACCTGGTCCCATTTGAAAAAACCCACCAAATATTCGCCTTTCCGACGAAAATACCCAGACAGCAAATTCGTGCTTCGAGTTTTTACTGTCCTGTGTCGGCTCCGGTAATCGTCGCCACGTACGCCGTAACCAGGTTTCAGAAATAATGATCAACACCATAACAGGCTAAAGTTCATCGCGGACAGAGGGAAATCCATCACCAGATGTATGTATGGGGCATCACCCGGACGACAGAGGTGTAAACCTCTGTCAGTAGGATGGCATAGATAGCTGGAAACAGCATAGATAGAGGAAACACGATACGATTCCACACCCTTTTGCATTCCGGTCCCTGATTTTCAACGGAGGAGTAAGTCCATTAAGGTCCAATAAGTCCGGAAAAACCACCGACTTCTCCATCTGCCCCGACGAAGACCGCCACCAAAGCGGCCGCCAAAGTTGCCCAGACATAAAGCCTGATTGTTCGTGAGCAGCGAACGTAATAGTGACTGAATCGGCAATTGACAAGTAGTCACGGTCACGGCAAACGAACTACCTCTGTTTCGATAGGCGGGGGACACTGGTTGAAACGTAGGGTATAAGAAGGAGGACCCACCGTTGGGTTTGATGAGGAGTGGGGATGTCCGACCGGCCGGTTGTATACTTGTCCATTGGCCACCGAATTTTGATTTGTCCCAAGAAGACAGGGACCACCCAACAGATTCCAGTTCATACAAATGTTCAATTCAGCACCACGGAGACCGGAAAAAGTCCAGGCTCGAAACCGATATCCCACCGGTTATACGGACTGACCACAGGAAAAAAATAGGTAAAATGATCCTAGTCAGTCGCCAGGTTTCAACTGGAATCGGCCAGGGACATTCCACATCACCCCTGGGCTGAGCTGACCTGACCGGTCAACTTCTAATTCCAGATGTGATGAATCAACCATATTTGCCGGACTTCCACGTGGCATCTCATCGGCTTGCACGTGGGCTGTAAAGCCAGTGCCGATTTCTTCTGATCCAGCTGATGAATCAGGCCAATCCAGATGTTCTACTTTCCTGCAGTATACGATCAACCGAGACCGAATGGACCAATACAGAATTGGGCGGTAACGACCCTGACCATAGGTGGTCACCGGGGTCTCCTGGTGATTTCAGGATCGACACCCGACCAAAATGACGAGTAGACAGGAAACCCATACAACTTTGGGTCACACACCCGTGGCTGTGCCTTCGTAGTACGACTGTTGGCGAATGGCCTTTTCCTGCAGCCGCAAAGACGTACTGCGCTTTTTCATGCTTCACTCACCAATCGTTTCTTCTGAGGATCCAAATTGTGATATTGGTGATGGTCCTTTGTATTCAATTTTCTCACAACTGGAGATGTTTTAACTCTAACCAAGAAAAAGATCTATCCGCCATAGTGCAAAATTTCATCCTGCCCAAAATCACGCAAATCCATTGGGTAGTATTTGAGAAATCGATGTTCAAAACAAAATAATCGCAGTTTTGCCAAAATGGTTTATCGGCCAAATTTATAGCTTAGAGCAGCAAACACCGGCTAATAGGCATTTATAAAATGGGCAATTAGACAGCGTATCGATTGAGTATAAACAAACGAAAATTGTCTGTACGATTTGGCAGCAATTTTGAAAAAACTTATATCCTCGAAAATGGCCGTTTTTTGACGACAAAAATCGTTTCCGGCTTATACTGATTTAACCACGTCAGATAGCTCAAAGCTTGTAGAAGCAAGAATGTTCGTTTTTCTAGCGTCTTTCCATCCATAACAACTAATCTGATGTATTGACTATCTAGTGAGAGTATAATGCCAAACACAGAAAATTCTTATTTTTCACATAAAAAATGTGGGACTGGTCCCAGAGTGTTAAAGAGCACCAAGGTAACATATTTGGAAAGTTTCATCTACTTTCATAAAGACAAGAGTACATAATACATAAGAGTATGACAGCTGGCATACTCTATGTATTATGAGCTCGCTACATCCGATGCGCGCTATCGGCTGACCCCCCCATAAATCAGACCCCCCTCACCCCGCCCCTATACATGTACGGCGTCCAAACGGGGGGTCGGGCTCGTGCTTGTATATTTTGTACACATACGTGTAAATCATACAAGCTTAGACCCCGTACACAAATTGGGCCCTTGTCAAGCTTAACATGTAAATATACTAACATAGACCCCGACCCCCCGTTTGGACGCCGTACATGTATAGGGGCGGGGTCAAGGGGGGTCTGATTTATGGGGGGGGTTAGCCGATAGCGTGCAGAGGATGTAGCGAGCTCATAATACATAGCGTATGACGCTTGTCATACTCTTATGTATTATGTACTCTTGATAAAGAATTGGAGCCTATAGAGTTAAATTTATACAAAAAGAAACCACCTCCTTTGTGAAAATAGCTCAAACGTTGCACAGTTGTATAATTTTTCCTAATACAGGGGCAATGTTTTTCAGTTTTTTGATTTCTGCAACTTTGAGTATTTTATAGCTGTTCAAAAACTTTAAAAACTAATATCTCTCGGAATATGCGAATCGAACAAAACTTAAAAAATTGCTTCTGCGTAAAATTGCGTAAAATACGTGCATGCAAAACTTGAACGAGTTTGGTTGCAGCATTTATAAGAGAATCAAAATGGAAATTTAACACTAATCACTTCTGTTTTGCATGTATATTTTGCTTTTAATGTTGCATTGTATTTTATAAAATAACAAACAAATCGAACACAAAAGCATCATGAGAAACCCGGTAGGATTTATTTCCGAACGATTTATTTTTTAATGGGAATGGTAAAAGTAACTTTATCATATATTAAACCGCCTGTAACGTTTGATAAAAACTCGTCGATAAGAGATATGCACTTCGTATTAAAGCTCTTTTTATTGTCGTAGCTAAACATTTGTACAAGACTACGTATATATATATATATAACCTTGAAAACCCGAATCCTGTCTGGCGTTAAGATCCTGGGATCATTGGTTCATGATGAACGCAGAAGCCAGGCAGCGCACCCTTATCCTTCTGCCAACAAACGCCGGGGACAGCCAGGAAACCGACGCCGTCCACACCCTTACAGATCAGTGGTCTTGGACCTCCTGCACGAAAAAAGAGGACTTTTTTCTATCCCCAATGGGTAGAAATGTCGTAGCTAAACTTTTGTACAAGACTACGTATATATATATATATATGCCTGTATAAGTAATATAAGTATTTCCTAAACATTACATTTTCATTTTCACAAACTCAATTTTGTATTTCTATATTTATATAATTCTTCCATCCTAAATTTCTTTCTCTTTCATATCAACAAAGAACAGATATAAATACGGCACATTTATATATCGGGCACGATGACGTCAACATTATACCTTATGCACAATGCACAGTGTCACATTATCAATCATCCCAGTAAATTATGCCTCAGTCCACATGCATAATTAATAGGCGCCATAAATGGGGACGTTCGTAACAGGGCTCAGTCCGTACAGTCGTGACTAATAAAGCGGTGCTTAGACTGAGTCCCCTTAGTTTAGGGTTCCGTGAACGAATAGTTCACAGAAGTTAGGACTAGTTCTTTCCTTTCCCATAACCTGTAACTCACGTTTATTTATTAATATACTGTTTGCACTTTTATATATTTCGTTTTGGTCTGCTGATGACGTTCAACTATTTATTTACTCTTTTATGCACATGCACGGTCACTTATCGCTAGTACTTGTTGTTATTCTGGTTCGGTATTTTGTGGGGTAGGGGGGTTGTGTGTGGTGGGTGGGTAGGTGTTGTGGACTGTCCTTTAGTTTAGGGTTTTCCTGTGACGATAGTTCGAGTGCTCAAATATACTTTGGAATTTCCCTGCCTACAGCAGGAGGACTGATATTGCCCACCATACGGTGGAAGATTATTCCTACTTACACAGTAGAAGAAGCTTAACACTATAAGCTTATATCGTAGCTACGTACGTAGTTAAATCTACAGACTTGCACTGTTACATTTTTGGAGGTTCCACCGAGATCCTTTGTCGCTTTGCGAGGTATACACCCGAAGCTTGAACTGTGGACTCGGCACAACAGCCTAGAGGTTCTGACAGTAGTAAGACACCAGCTATCGGATCCAAGCAAGTGTCTGAAACCTCAGATAAAACTCCTAAGGAGGAACCCTCTGACACAGCTGTACCCTCTACAAGTGGTAGCAGAAAGGAAGTCCGTGCTACACAGACTGAGTCTAGTAATTCCGCCACTGAGCGAAGTAGTAATTCCGCCACTGAGCGAAGTAGTAATTCCGCCACTGAGCGAAGTAGTAATTCCGCCACTGAGCGAAGTAGTAATTCCGCCACTGAGCGAAGTAATTCCGCCACTGAGCGAAGTAGTAATTCCGCCACTGAGCGAAGTAGTAATTCCGCCACTGAGCGAAGTAATTCCGCCACTGAGCGAAGTAGTAATTCTGCCACTGAGCGAAGTTTACAGAGTTGTACTCAGGCCCAGCAGTTGATTGACGCTGGAAGAAAAAGACACGAAGAGTGGACACGTCGCATCCAAGCAATTATCAAAACGGAACCTACAGATTCCGACAGCTCTGATTTAAGTTTTTCTGGGTTTTCCCAAAGGGACGTCGACGATACATCGGATCTATTATCAGCTCTTTATCCTGATCTTACGCATTCTGATCCGATAATGGCAGTACCTGATTTCTCAGGACTACAATCAGCTCTGCAGAATTTACCTGCGCATTTTAAGCAAGCCGTACAAGGCATGCATGGAGTTACTAGCCTATTGGGACTAAGATATTCGGGCCGCGCCCAAGAGAGCTGGAAGGACTTCATAGACTCCTTCGAAATTGTCAGTACAGCAAATGGCTGGACTGTTGACGAGAAAGCTCGTATGCTACCGGTCTGCTTGCAAGATCAAGCAAGGGATATTTATGCAACATTAGACTTGCCTACCAAGTCTGATTATACTGCCCTAACCAAGGCACTTAAGGAATCCTTGGAACCAGACGAAATAACAAGGTTTCGAAGTGCGCAGTTGCACAAAAGGACCCAGCAGCTGCAAGAACGGGTAGCGGACTTCGCTGCCAGCATTAAGAAGCTCGTAAAAGGAGCTTACCCTAGCTTCGACCAGTCTCATCAGGACAAACTGATGATGGAATTCTTTATCGCCGTGTTGCTACCGCACTACGGCAGACTGGTTATGTCAAAAGAACCGTCCAACTTTGAGGAAGCATTGAAATATGCTAAGTTGGTTGAAGCTGGAGAGTACTTAACAGCAGGACTAGGACCCACTGGCACTCCACCTGCTACAGCAAAAGCTCAGACGCTCTACACTAGCGCTGATACTGAACTGGCTGAGCTTAAAAAGTCAATGAAAGCACTCCACGAACAGTTCCAGAAATTCTCCTTTGATCAGCAGAGACAGAACGGATACATGCAAGGAGTTCTGACTTCTGGCCAACAACCGTAACAAGCCTGCAGCCCAACGATTCGGACGAAATGACCAACGTCCACAAGGGCGACAGTGGACTACAAATAGCAGAGTTATCTGCAACTATTGTAAGAGACCTGGACACTACGTCATAAACTGTCGCAAACGTCAGAACGACAGGGGAACTAACGCCCCACATTACCGTCCTACAACTGGACAAAGACCCACTTCTGGCTACAACTCGCGTGGAACGACCAATCACAGAGGCAATCATGCCTACCAAAATAGCAATGGTCGAAATGACACCACCTATGCAGTTTCAGCTACTGAGGGTGAGATTCCACCTGATTCTACTGACCCGTTGCCTGAGATTACTGAGTTACGAGAAACAATCAGAATGATTTCAGAACAGAATAACCAACTCGTACAGCAACAATATCCAGCTTTTGTCGGTAGCATTACTGTTACTGCAAAGGAACAAAGCTCCAGAGGCACAACTGAGCAGTGCTTAGAGGCCGTAACAAAGCCAAAGCGAACGCTCAGGAAATGCGCAGCACACACAGCAATTAATCAGCTGCCAGAACTGAACAGTTTCGAGGAGCCAAGCCGTTTAAACCGGAGCATTTGGCTTCTCTGCTACTCATCTGCTGCTGTTTTCTACCTACCTCGTCCGTTAAGAGTGTTGCAGAATTATCAAGCGGTCCTATGATCTGCCAAACTGAACAAGGACGAGCTCTATGGCAGTTACCTGGTCGCTTGTACTGCAATCCTGAAGTCCCGTCTGCAGAATCACACATTCATCAGACCCAACTGACGCTTTACAAGCGAACTATGTTAAATACAAATCAAAAGCCTGGAAATGCGCTATTGTAAAGCAAACGGTGAAAACGTTCACCTATTTCTTTGCTAACTACCACCTGAAGGAGGAGGAAAAACACGACATACGTGTAACAGGTGCTGAATGTGAAGCTATGCGTCGCTTCCATCAATGTGATGCCGGCCCACTGCTCCAAAAAGGAGGACTATGGCAAACTGACAACAAAGTTAACTATGAATGGTCAGGTGGTGGCATCAACTGTTGCAGATGGCACAGTTACACAGCAACCAACTGTTTCATGTATGAAGCATACGTTTACAAACGTCACAGTAGTGAAACCATGGAGTCTACTGCTGGTTGGGTCGAACACTGCGACTACCGTACAGGAGGATGTCAGTTACGTGACGGCAGTTACCTGCTCTGGGAACCCGACAGTAACGAAAAATGTGAATTTCTAGAATGGCAGACCCTAAGCGGCGAAATGTGGGATACCAATTGGCTAGCAGATAGTGATCTCCTAGCTCTGACTTTCCGCACTGGTAAACATGCGCGTGACTGTGATGGAAATACTATTTTCCTCACCGATCAAGGAATCCCAGCCCGCATCAAGCGCAACGAGTCTAGAATTCGTAGAGAAACTACTACGAAGAATCAGACCAATCTTCAAGACTATCTTCCGAATACGGAACTTATCTCCAACAGTGATCTTAAGTCTTGGGCTGCTGAACACGGAATAGTCACAACTGACGTATTAGCAGCGTCTCTACAATCTCAAGAATTTAAAAATCTCAAAAACCTAAACTTTGCATTTAAACAGGCCATGAATGCTGCATGCCGATCTATGGCAACAATCATGGAAGTGCTAAAAGCAGATATGCTTGCTAATCCTACACTGGCCATGCGCGCCATACTGGGACGGAACGATATTGTCGCCAGGGCTGGAGGCCACGTTATATCTACCTGGCCTTGTCAAGAGCTAGAACGCGGACTGTATCACTTTGATCCAATGAATCAAACATGTAGTATGGAAATACCTATCAAATTCCTGCTAAATTCTCAAGAATATACTGCATACATGGACCCTGTAACCAATATCGTACGCAAGAAGCCCTATCCAGTGGATTTGCCGTCTGAACAGAGAAATACCTGTTCAAATCTATGGCAAAATGTACATGTATCAGAGTGAGACTGGCGATTTATCACCTCTCCAACATATTCCAGAAATAAGGGCATTTTCGTGGAACTCAAGCGAACCTTGGAGTTTCCAACCTACAATATTCAGCCAAATTGTAATGTACAATTTTTCAGAAATAACCTCTGAAATAGGCCTTAATGAGATCATTGGTGGATTACAGCACCAACAACGAATCATAAAGGCCCTAAGCGATAAAACAGCTGGAAATACGCCTCAGCAAACTGCACAAAGCGTGGTTAATGGAATCATGCAAAAGGGATTCTTCGGTTTCCTACATGGATTCGCAGTTAGCCCGTGGCAACTGTGGGTTTTTCTAGTGTGCACCTATGTGACACTAAGCTTCCTACTTCTACATTGCTGCCCTACCAATATCCGTCGCAATGTACTGGTGAATATACCTCAGAATTGGCCAAAATTCAGTGGTTGGGCGAGAAAACGACGAAAGTCAACCACGAGAGCTATCGCTCTACGAGTGCGCCGAAAACGTCGCCGTAGCCCGAACGGAAGCTCTAACGAAGATTGCGAATTACAAGAACCCGCAAGAACATCCGTACACAGCACAGCACCGACTGCGCCAACTTTGCTACGGATCTCTACTTTTGGAAGGCGTCCACCTACACCTGTCCAAGTACCTGTACCAGACAGCGAAATAACTAATTCAGAAAATACTAATCAAAACCTTTTATATCCTCAGGACGTGTTGAATGAAAGACATTCTCAGGTTACGCCATCCCTAACGACCACAACTGGAGAAGGTCAAATCCAGGCTGACGACCAAATCCCACGGACAAACCGTTCGTTATACCCTGAGACAGTATCTCAAATTGGAGCAGAAGGTAAAGCCTTCGTACCAACTATACCAGTGTTTGTCAATGGACAACCTGTAAAAGCACTCCTCGATACGGGATCTACGATTACCCTAATTGACAAGTCTAAATACGATAACTTGAACTTCAAAAATAAAGACACTGTGGTAAAACCACACTCTATTTCAGCAACCAGCATGACTGGGCACGCCCTAAATCTTGCTGGTGAGACCGAAATAACCATCACAATTGGTACCAAGCAGTTCAAGCACCCTGCATACATAGTGCATAACGCGCCGCATGAGTGCATTATGGGAGTCGACATACTGCGTAGACTTGGCCCATTTACTATTGACCTGGAATCTGAAACGATCAGTTTTCTCAAGGATGAAAGTGTACCAGAAAAGTCGACAAACATGCACGTAACCGTGAGCGACGATATTCCTCCACGTACTCAGGTTACTTTTGCCTGCAATGCGCTCAATAACAAAACCGGAGGAATGTTCGAGCCAAACAAACGTGTAGAGGATGCAACTGGACTATACATTGCAAGAAGCCTTGTCAAAAACGGAATCGTAATTCCGACAAGAGTTCTCAATACTAGTGCAGCACCGATTAAACTCTGCAAAAATACGAAGATAGGCGTGGTGTGTACGATATGTCATGCCAATACGACAAGCAACCATACAAATTCTGCTGAACGTGTTAACGATCCCTTGGCAGACATTGACTTGTCCAATAGTAACATGACCAAACCCGAGAGAAATAAACTTCTCTCCTTATTAGGACAGTTTGCTGACGTCTTCGCCAAGGACGACAACAATATCGGACGTGCTACTGCCGTGGAACATACCATAGATACCGGAAATCATCCGCCTATTTATCAACGTCCATACCGGACGCCTGTATCACTACGATCGACAGTACGCCAAAGGCTACAGGACTGGCTCAAGCACAAAATCATTGAACCAAGTTCTTCACCTTGGGCTTCCCCGATTGTGCTTGTGGCTAAGAAAGATGGAACCGTACGAATCTGTGTCGACTTTAGAAAAATCAATGCCATTACAAAACGGGATGTATTCCCTTTGCCACGCATTGAGGACTTACTGAATTCGCTAGGAAAGGCTTGCTATTTCAGTACACTGGATTTACAATCTGGCTATTATAATGTACAAATGAGCGACAAAGACAAAGAGAAAACCGCATTTACTTGCGAGGAAGGACTGTTTCAGTGTAATGTCATGCCGTTTGGGTTAACTAATGCCCCAGCAACCTTTCAACGACTTATGAATTTAGTGTTAAGTGGGTTGCAAACGAAATTCTGCTTATGTTATCTGGATGACATTATAATATATTCTGCTACATTTGAGCAGCATCTGGCAGATATAGCCACCGTGCTATCTCGCTTGCGTGAGCACAAACTTAAGCTAAAAGCCAAAAAGTGCCAGTTTGGCAGGCAGAACGTTACCTATCTAGGTCACACTATATCGAAAGAAGGTCTCCTACCGGAGGATGATAAAATTCGCAAGGTCAAGGACTATCCAGAACCTAAAACTATCACAGAACTCCGAAGCTTTCTGGGACTTGCTTCATCCTATCGTCGGTTTATTCGAAACTTCGCAAGAGTAGCAAGCCCACTGTACAATTTACTCAAGAAAGAGTCACCTTACAAGTGGACATAGCAATGCGATGAAAGCTTCAAAATACTGAAGCAATGCATTACCACGGCACCTATCTTGGCGTTCCCCAACATTAATAAGTCCTACCTGCTGCAAACTGATGCCAGTATACAAGGACTTGGAGCAGTTTTGTCACAGTTGGACGATAGCAATAAGGAACATCCAATTGCTTACGCTAGCAGAACGCTAACTAAAGCTGAGAAAAATTATCCAGTCATTGAATTGGAAACCCTAGCCATCGTCTTTGTCGTCAAATACTACCGACACCTCATTTATGGACAAAAAGTGGTAGTAATCACCGACCACAGTCCACTCAAATGGCTGATGACAGTAAAAAGTCCTAGTGGTCGGCTAATGAGGTGGATCTTACAGCTCCAGGAGTATAACCTAGAGATCCAATACAAACCAGGCAAGAAACACACAAACGCCGACGCAATGTCCCGTTTGCCGGAAACCGAACAGGAAACAATTGCCAATCCTACTGATAAGGTAGAAGACAGAGTCTTGCAACTCACGGTAACTGACAGCAAATCATTGAGAGACGCCCAACTTGTGCAAAGTGACCTGGAACAGTTAATACAATATCTCGAAGACGGGAAACTACCCGATGATCCATCTGATGCCCACCGTGTTGGCGTGAACAGTTATCGATACTATATGTATGACGGAGTTTTATACAAATGAATATATCAAGGCAGGACCTCGAACAGTACGCCTTTATCACCAAGTGGTTATACCAAACAGTATGAGCTTTGATGTGTTCAAAGCGTGCCACGAAGAGTGCACTGCTTCACACCTCGGCTTTGACAAAACCTACCTTACCATTCTAAGCCGATATTGGTGGGATACAATCCGCCAAGACGTGAAAACGTGGTGCAAGCAATGCGATGGCTGCATGCGAAAAAAGAATCCGCCAAAGGCAGTAAAAGCGCCTTTAATGCCGATTCCTGTCGATGGTCCATGGAATCGTGTCGCGATCGACATTATCGGACCTCTCCCACAGACAGAAGAAGGCTACAAATACATTCTAGTATTCGTGGAATATTTGACCAAATGGGTCGAAGCCTTCCCCATGGTTGACACCACAGCAGAAAGTATAGCTAAAATCTTTGTAGAACAAATCGTCTGTAGATACTCATGCCCGAAACAACTTCTTTCCGAACGAGGTCAAAATTTCCTCAGTGATCTCATGAAATCAGTTTGTACCTATTCGGGAGTACACAAAATCAACACAACTTCCTATCATCCGCAAACTGATGGCCTGTGCGAAAGGTTCAACGGAACCTTAATGAAGATGCTGAGTATGTACGTGTCTACTACACAGAAGGACTGGTCATCCTTCATAAACTTTGCACTATTTGCCTACCGAGTGTCTGTGCAGGCATCTACCCTTGATACACCTTTCTTCCTAAACTTTGGAAGAGAGCCAAGGCTACCTATTGATACACTGCTTCGTAACTCTACCAGAAACTATTGTGAAATTGAAGACTACCGCTATGACCTTGTCTCTAATCTGTCTATAGCTTGGAAGGCCGCCAAAGAAGAAATAGCCGAAGCGCAATTGCGTCAAAAATGTCACTATGACACAAAAGCCATAGCTACTAACTATGCGGAAAATCAGCTGGTAATGCTTCACGTCCCACATGTAGGATCAGGAAAAACAAAGAAACTCAGTCGCCTTTGGCATGGACCTTATCGCATAGTCAACATTTCCTTACCAACTGTAGATATAATGGAATGTGGCAATCCAAATAAACCTGCTCAGAAGGTTCACGTCAATCGCCTGAAAGCAGTTACAGCTGCTACATACACTCCACTGCGTGAGCCGGAAGCTGGGCAAGCAAACGCCTCGCAAAAAGCCGAGGACATCAATGGATCTGAGCATAAAACGCATCCCTACAACTTGCGCCCACGTGCGCAGAACTAATATGTCTTACTGTCCATCAAAATCTTGATATTGCGGTGAATCTATTCACATGTATACAAATGTATTTGTTATCTAATATCCGTCTATTTCCTGCACTATCCAAAACCATGTATGCATATGCATATCACCTATGTATATTACGCGGCATCTCCTAACGGACGTATAATAATATAACGAATATATAATACGTCAAACGTTTCTATATATAACGTTATACCTTGTAACCAACAGCATTTAAATGTCTATACATACAACGGCAATAAGCACAATTTGCAGAATGTATATACGTACATGCCTCACAATGCGGTATAGACAATATGCATCTAAATATTACGTACCTTAAAGATTTCCTAATAGCCAATGTTGTAACAGGACTAACTGTCTGTGGTATCGTACATGACTTATGCGAATATGTAAGCCTATATACTGAAATTTAGCTATGTGCGTATACATGTACATAATATATATATATATATCTATATATATATATATATATATATATATATATATATATATATATATATATATATATATATATATATATATATATATATATATATATGTATATATATATGTATATATATATATACATTGTTATATGACATGTATGTCTACATTACGTATATGGCACTGTCCATTTATCTTCATATATACACATACGTATGCATATATTTACCGTAACCGTAGCTGAGGCTGTGGATACGTACTAAACTACGTCCCTTAGCACTCTACCGTACTCTATAAAAGACTGCAAGTCAATATATATATGTGTGCATGTCTCCATAAACGTAATATTGCCAACAGACTATGTAAATGTGTACGCCCTCTGATTATTGAACATGTCTGGGAATTTTCTTTATAAACGTATCTCAAGTGCACAAACACACGTGCAGTCAATCTTTCCCTGCACGAAAGATTCATCATTCAACAGAATACGTATATATTTCCCACAGCAGAATCCGTCAACTATAACATAAAGTAACAGCAATGTCTACCCCGTAGTGATGCGAATCGCACCGGATAAATATATCAAGTACATGCATTTCTCAGTTATAAAATGAGCAGCTTACGCTTCTCATGGAATTATGTACTACCACAATTAAAGCAGAAATTTAATGTACATTATTCGCACCAACTGTCTACAACAAAAGAAATAACATCCGCCACGGTCAAATTAAAAATCAGACACCGGGCAACAACGGAAAAAATTTATCAACCACACAAACATCCGTTCTCGAGAAGGGTCGGTTAATCACAAGCTTGCCCCGCCCAGAAAGACTCAAGCTTGACACGGTATTTAAAGCAGAAATATTCCAAATTCAGTCACTCTACATTCTGACTTCGAGTTGACCAGTCGGACATACTGTCCACTTGACTGAAGTCTACAACTGAAACTGTTGTACAGCCTGTTGTTTTATATCAGTCCGCTGCCAAAGTACCATAACTGCAGTGTATATTCATACTGCCTGATATTACTATGGCTGAGCCTCAGCAGAATAATAATGGAAGTTACCCTCTTTTGAATTTAGAATATTTGAACAGCTTAGAAAGCAGTGCCGTTTTCAAATTTCTGCTGGCTCACTACGATATTATGGGTACTTCTTGGAATATTGACTACGCACAACCCACAGATATTTGGCTAAAAACGTTCTGTATGGGGAGTGAACTTTCCCCTACTATCCCACTCACTTGTTTTGGCGTGATCCGCGAACAGTCGGATCAACTCTATAAGGAGCTTCAGAAGTTCGATTCACTCAGCGACAAATTTGCGTCGTCATTCTCCCCACCTCACCTGGTCTATGCAACTAAAAATTTCTATGTAAAAATGCTCCACGCCGCAGCAGCTTCCAATTTACATCTCAGTGCACCGCCACTGCTTTCTATCTCTGACACATATGAATTCGCATCTGCGTTCAGTAATTTAACTCAATGGAACCTCCGTTATTACGATTATTCGGATTTATGGGAGGCTGAAGCTGCCATTGGAGTCGAACCTATTCGCATAGCAGCGCGAGATGTGAAACTGGCTGCATACAGCCTACTAAGTGCTCGTTTTACAGATTCGAAGCTATCAGCTCACTTTACCTCCCTATACCAATCCATGAAAAATGGTAACTTTTACCCACTTACTGCAAGCCTAATGGACCTGATGCGTAATATGTTCCCCAAGTCCATTCGGCGACGAAACTTCGTGCAAATAACCCCATGTTTTGTGGATGAACCTCTGACCGAGTCCGAGGATTCCGACTAAGCTATGCCTGTTACTAATGTGTTAATATGCTAATAACTTGCTAATAATTTGTATAAATACGTACCTGTACATTCATGCTCTCTGAGCAGCAAACATGGGCACATAATCACCCATCCAATGAATACATAATCACACTAGCAACATGAAATATAAGAAGTCCCGGATACAATCTCAGCAAACAAATACGATTGCCTTTCGAATAATGCTAAACTGGCAACGTTCATAGCGTCTACTACGCTCAGAACGGTCGGTACAAACAGTACATACACACACATATATATATATATATATATATATATATATATATATATATATATATATATATATATATATGAATGTTAACTACCGGTTTACTGTCCGGTAACTAAACCGGCACTTAAATGGCGAAACGATAGCAGGTTCTAATAAAGTCCTATCCTAAGGTGCAACTCGATCAAAGAAAAGTAAGTACCCTAACTAAAGAGGCCTTAATAAAAGAAGAAAGACTGGCATATTTTAATAAGAACTTACGATGGGCTTTAATGGCAAACCATAAAGATTACAGCAAATATAGAGATGGCTCAATAGGCCGACACACTTGTACCAAAGACAATACAATACTGATTACATAAGCAATTAAGCTACCTTATATAAGCTAGATGGTTGCTGTTTATAGCAGTTACGTTGATCATTCACGAAAGACTAGTAAAGTAATTTAGGGCGGATTAACAGTTAGTAAAGTAGGTTTTTAACATCATCCCCCTGGAAATAATTTTAGCGCCTGATAAAATTCCAAGACAACGAGAGTGCTACCGTAATTCGAGTAAAGAATAAAAAGTAAGTAAAGTCCCATTTCCAACACCGTATGAGCGGACCTAAACCGTGCAACACCGTGCGGTGCGCCATTCAGATGCCCACATAAGAGTTAAAGAAAGAACTTCAAAAGAAAGAAAAATTTGGTAGCTATTGGTAGTCAAAATACAAGTAACCTCGAAACGTAGGGGTAGATGTTTCACATTGAACGTAAACTTGATAGCAATATTAGACTAACTGTAAATCCAATTTAGAAAAACAAGAATAAACGTAAGTTCACTAAGAAGAAAAGTCCCACAAATAGAAAACAAGTACCCTAAAGACCACTATTAGATAAAACCACACAATCACACAAAACCACTTCACACACAAAACAATCACACTTACAAATACTTATACAGGCCTGACAATGCAAAAATTCACTGCTTTACAAGAATAATATACGACAAGTATTCTATACACAGTCAAAACACAAATTACCTTTACAACGATTTCAAAAGAGTAAATACGACAGATTTATCTTTACAACAGTGAAAAAGAAGACAAATATAGGTTGACAATGGATCTTATTACATGGCATTAAACAGCACATCTTATAAAATAAATGTAGCTTTAAGCTAACAGTAAAAAAGTCAAAAACAGTTCGAATTCACAGATTCAACAGGTATAAAGAGTAGAACAGAAACTACCGTGTCAGTACAATCCATTCTAACTCAACTCTTAAACCTATGGCATAAATGCCCTCAGCATCAATGAATTGCATTACCAAAATGGTAGTTTAAAAGAAGACAATTTTAACACAAACAAACAAACCTAAATAAACCCTAAATAAACCTAACTTAAAGATCCAAATAATAGAAAGTCAAGAATTTAGTTTATCCGAAAGATAATAGTTTTCAAAGTGACCTAACTCACACAACTACAAATATGTCAACAACTTAACGAGTCATCCCCTGGTGAAAAATACGAGTACCCACGAGTAAAAACACAAAAAAAACAACACAGATATCCTATCCGGACAAAGCCAAAAATAATTCAAATACTATACAAAATCAAAGCTAACTACACAAAGAAAGATAGACAAAGAGAAAAAAACTAACAAACTACGTACTAACAAACTACAAAAAATAAAGCACAAAGGTTAAAGACACGTAATCAAAAGGCAAAAAAAAACAAAAAATACTATGGCATTTTAAGTTATAGTTCTTTGATGGCTGTTGGTATGCCTTGAGATTGAGCATAAAGCACCGATGGATGGAATGCACTCGAGATGGAATAGATAGCTGCATAGCTGAAAAAATAAAGCATTCACAACCATAAAAATACACGTATCAACCTAAGAGATTCAAAGTTTTGTAAATAAAGATCCAATAGAAAAGAGAAAAGATAGAGATAGAAAAGAGAAAAGAATTTTCTAATGTGTTACAAAATCACGTTTTTACAAATGACTAAAGCTTCACTCAAAAAAAACTACTTAAGTACATCAAACACATAAATACATCTTGAGTACCCTTTTAAGTCCGAGCTTTAAAGACTAAATTCAAGATAGAAAAGAAAAGAAGTTTTACAAAAGATAAGAGCTACTTTACACCGAAAATGGCTTGAGCTGAATTAGGTGTTAAAATAAGATATAGAATAAGTATAAGTATACTGCTCTAATCTACTGCCAAAATTACAAAGCAAATATAGAATACAGTGAAAATACAAAGATAAACATAACATAATTAAGAATAAAGAAGCTTTATAACAGATTTTAGAATAAACGTGAAAATTCAAAAAGTCCAAATTCAATGCAGAATTAGCTTGCCAAACAAAGTAACAAATACAAAAGAAAAACGAACAGTGACCTAGCTACTAAACAACATATATATAGACGCTGGCATCTTGTTTTTATTGGTCCTTTTAATATATGTAGGACTCGTTTTGCCTCTTTTTAGATGCCTTAATTTTCTCTGCGTCTCTATTTACAGCATTATTCTTTTTATGGGCTTTTTGCTGTATGCATAACGGTTAACAAATACAAAAGTCAAAATACAAAATTCAAAATAATGAAGTAGAATAAGTAAATGCCAAAGTAATAAAGAATCGAATAACAATAACTCTGATTAATCCTAATTAATAACAAAAACAAAACTGACTAACAATATAATGGTGACTTCTCGCAATCCGTGCGCACAAAGTACTAAACTTGACTAATAGTAGTACAAAACCGTATATGAGCGACTACGCGCTATCCGTACTATCAAAATACTAACAAATGACTATAGCAAGCTAATTCCAAATGAAAACCACTAAATTCGTCTTCAAAACAAAATAATGAGGCGTTTTAGGATTACACGTATATAATTAGCCTCTGAAGATTACTTCTTCTTCTTCACAACAACAACAACAAAATAACAAATAAATTGCTTGCTCTTAAATGACTTCAAGGTAACTCAGATTAGTAAATTAGCAAAACAACAAAACAACTGCTTTTAAAAAAAATCCACAAAAGTAAGCTTTCAAGTAATTCAGATTAACGATTAGCAAAACTAGACCAAAAGTAGTACGAAAAGTAAAAAAATGAAAAACAAAATACAAGCGATACACACTACCAGACGACAGCACTAGTCATATGTTTATAAGACTAGGAGCATTGTGGGTAGCTACGTACTATGTGAAGGAAAACTTGCACTTAGCACGCAAAAAATAACGATATACAACCCGATGACCGTAAAGAATAATACCACTTTTCATTACTACTGTTATACGTATGTCTTGTATATACGTATATATATCCAATGTCAAGATCTGATCGTAGAGAAAGGCGACGACAAAGCTCGTGGCTGAGACGTAATAGTCATATCGGACTTTTCCAAACCAAGTCCATTTTCCATATACGTATTTTGCTTCAGCTTATCATAAGTGCTTTTTTCCATATCTTCAGCACTTGAATTGCCCATTTCTTCATCAAATAATAAATCCAAACCATAATCATCCTTCTTAGGGGCAATAGTCAACACAGTTCCCATAAAAGCTGAAGTTTCACTCATTGAGCCACTATTCGCAAGAGCTTTGTTAGATTCCACTTTGCTTCTGCCATTCTCTAACTGTTCAAAAGAATCTTCACTTGAAGGCAGTACGTATACTTCCATAGTTAAATATCTTCCAGGGAAATCAGGATCAGGGACACGTATCCACTTTGATTTCAAATCTTTATCTTCTTTCGGACTGACATTCCGTTCAGACTTTCCAACTGTCGGCTGATCACGTAATACAGAATCCAAGGGTTCAGCAACAATGGAAGGGGCAATACTTGTTCCAATGAAATCCTTGCAAGGGTCATAGTGTTCCACGCATTTCACAGCAAGAGATATGCCATCATTGAGATCATTGTGTCCTGAAGAAGTAGCTTCATTGCTTTTGTCCAAATGATCAGACTGCAGTGAACATAGGGTCGAATTTGAAATAGTCGAAACCCGGGACCTTGAACAGGAAAAATTCTGGTCTTGGCATTTTCTGCCCAGACTATCTGTCTGCTTCGAAATACCATAGGACTTATCAAAATTATTCGAAGAAAATCCGTTGAAACAAGTGGATTTAGGTTTAGGGAGGTATGACCTGTTTTGGGGGGTCAATAACGTACATTTTCCAAAAATTCGACCACAAGAAGCGAAATTCGAGGGATACGAACGTGAAATTCTGTTCCAGCGCATCGCGCTCGGCCTAAAACTACTGTTCATTTGGCTCTGAGGGCCCAATTTTGCAAATCGACCAGAAATATTTTGAAATTTGGGCCAAATAGCACTATGGCCATATCGAAAAACGTTTTGGCCTGTAGAAAATCTTGGCGAAACAAATCTAGGAAACGAATATCGGTTATAGTAGCAGTTCATAGGGCTACTCTTCATTGCGCTATTCGTTTGGTTCTGCCACTCCGTAAAAAATTTTTCGCCTGAAAAATCTGGACGTACATCAAAGGTTCGAAAACGACCATTTTTCGAAGGATTTTTCGACCTAGAAAACGAAGTCTGAGGGTTAGGACGAAAAGAATGGTTGTTTCTAGTGTAGTTTCCTAGGCCACAACTAGGAATAACATTGAATTAGTTTCTGTACGTAAAACTTGAATTTCGACCAGAAAAAGTTCGAAATTGGGGATCTGCAAGTGGGGCGAAATTGTCACTATAGCGACTTCCGTAATTTATGCTTCTCAAATTGCCTGAATTAGTGTTTGGAAAACAGAAAAAACCACACGAAGAACATCTGATGGGTGGGGGTACGTATATACTGAGCAAACTTGGGGGAGAAAAACCATTTCTGGAACTACGTACGTATGTCGGCGAAATCGAAAAATTGGACGAAAAATTCGTAGTTCTCGGTGAAAACGCAAAATCATCATAGCGTGAACTTCTCGAAATATTGCGCGGGTGGGCATGAAAAGAAAATCGGGATCGAAAATTATACGTACGTATGGGACACGTAGCCATTAAATGGCCAACTTTGTGACAGAAAAAACAAGAACGAAACTGTCTTGTAGACAAATTATTGCTCCAAATATGGCTATAACTACGCATATTGCAACTACAATCGGCTAATAAATGGAACAATAAAGACAAATTCCAAAAATATCACGGGAAAATGACAACTTCGGGGGGAGGGCATGCCAAAAAAACCGTAAATGTGTCGATATATACGTATACTTGGCTACAAAAACACGTCAAAATGGATTCAAAGTAACGAATTGTACGTATACCAACGCAAAACTGACAAAAATACTTCGTTTCAGAAGAAAAAAATCACAATTGCGCCCGAAAATAGCGAAATTTGCTCAAATACAGAAAAAAGTGAAAATTGTCGACGAAACAACTGGGGAGGAGGCACATTTCTTTCCCAAAAAGGGGCATAACTACACGAAAGCAGCATATATAGTGCACGTGCGACCTTCTGTTTGCTTAAAATCGACCAAAACTGCCAGTTTTCTAAAGTACGTATGTTTCCAAATGTCCAACTTTCGTCAAAAATGCAGTTTTTTCTACGAAAACAAGTCCAATACAAGATGCGTCTGCTCGGAAATTAATGCTTACGTACACACACAACACAATTTTGCCTCAAATCTACCCAAAAATACAAAAAACCTCAAAAATTCGTCGAAAATAATACAATTTTGACCTCAATCGGCCTTATATACGTATACAAAAACAAATTGCAAAAATCGTCGGCAAAATTACTTCAAATGCAAAACCAAACGTTCCTGATTAAATCACAAGTAGGGGGGGTTGGGAATATTGTTATGGAGGACATTTGCGTTGATAATTGACAAATTTTCAACAAAATATGTCCAAAAATTGGTATTTTGGGGGGTGGGGGGGATACAAAATCAAGTCAAAATTACGTTTTTGACACGAAACTCAGTCGCAAATCCTCCTAGAACAACGTTTTGCGTCTAGGATGGTCGTTATTTGAAGCAATTAAGCCTAAAAATCGTTCAAAAGTCGATTTTTGGTCGCTTGGGGGGGTTTCGAAATTTTATCCTAAAATTTCCGAATTTCCGAAACTTCGAAATTTTGGCGATTATGGGTCCCCAAAAATTATACGACGCTTGGGGGGTTCCCAGAAAAATTATTCAGCCAAGAATTTGCCAAATTTCGATGAAAATTGACTTTTGGGGGGATTTGGGGGGGGTCAAAATTTTGCCCAAAAATGCCTAAAAATTGCAATTTTCTAGCGATTTCGGGTCCCCAAAAATTATACAAGGCTTGGGGAGTACCCACAAAATTTATTTAGGCACAATTTTGCAAAATTTGACAAAATTTACCCTTGGGGGAGGGGTAAAAAAATTTACCAAAATTTGGCAATTTTTGCAAAATTTCGCGATTTATGCTCCAAGTTCAGCGTCTGTTGCTTTTCCTTTGTGTCAAGGTTTCCCAGTATCGAGAAAGTTCGTCACAAAGGCTGTGGAAAAACCCACAAAAATTTTCCTAACTACAAAAATTTTTCAAAAAAATTTTTCCCGTCTTGGGGGTGGGGGGGGGTTTGGGATCCTGTCTTAAAACTACCTAAAATTTACTGCAAAATAGGTTATTGGGCTGCCCCAATAACGCATTATTAGTTTCCAAGCCGTCCCCCAACCCAAAACTTCTGGGGGGGGGGGTGGGGGTGGGGGTAAGACAAGTCCCCCAACGGACAAACCCGACCTCCTAAAATTTTCATTTTTCAAAGTTGCACCCTACACAATAGGAGAATTTCAAAATCTTCAAACTTAAACAAAAAGCATTCAAAAAGATTCTCCTAATTTTTGCGATTCTAAAAATACAAACCTTTTTCAAAATTAAGTTCAAAAATCGTTTTTGAAAATTCACGAAATTTGAAACTTTTTCAATTTAGCAAACCGGACAGTGGTCCTGTCGCGGTCGCCAAATGTTAACTACCGGTTTACTGTCCGGTAACTAAACCGGCACTTAAATGGCGAAACGATAGCAGGTTCTAATAAAGTCCTATCCTAAGGTGCAACTCGATCAAAGAAAAGTAAGTACCCTAACTAAAGAGGCCTTAATAAAAGAAGAAAGACTGGCATATTTTAATAAGAACTTACGATGGGCTTTAATGGCAAACCATAAAGATTACAGCAAATATAGAGATGGCTCAATAGGCCGACACACTTGTACCAAAGACAATACAATACTGATTACATAAGCATGTAAGCTACCTTATATAAGCTAGATGGTTGCTGTTTATAGCAGTTATGTTGATCATTCACGAAAGACTAGTAAAGTAATTTAGGGTGGATTAACAGTCAGTAAAGTAGGTTTTTAACATATATATATATATATATATATATATATATATATATATATATATATATATATATATATATATATATATATATATATATATATATACTATGCATGCACGTATGTGCATGAATCGCCGTGCGTATTTGAAATTACTCAATGTTGGTCCACCCCTTAACTGTTATATATATTCATATATACCTCCTGCACTGTGCTAGTGGGTGAACGTATCCCAGCAATGTGTATATAAAATACATATATACGTATATACGCATATATACATATACTATCTAGAAAACAAAACATTCTATATAGCCAGGTTACATAACTGTGCATAACTATATATATACTACTTATATACTGTTACACCTATACATGGTATATTTTAGTCCGTCAGCTCCGATGAGGAAACGATCCATATGGATCCCAACCTGGAGGAGTTATTCGAAAGCGATTCCGAGTCGAACGCTCCTGTTTCCCCGACTCCTTTGCAGGAACCGCGTGATCCATCGGACGATGAAGTCGAACCGATCCCACAGCCGAAGGTACCATCACCGGTTTCACGAAAGGGCAAAGAACCTGCTCTGGTCCGCCCTCCAATGCGGCCCCGTACGGGGAAAAATATGGCCGTAATCGACGGTTATCGCGCTAGCTGGATGGCAACAGCCCATCAGGAGGAACCGGACCCCGTTATCAAATCGGTTCTCGTCAGAGTTCGGGGTTCGCCTGGCCCGTCAGGGCACCAATCCATCGCTGGCGGCTCTTCTGGGAGCGCAGGTAGCTCGCATAGAGCTCCGCCGCTCATCGCGGCTCCGCCTTCAAATCCGGTCGGACCCGCTCGACGCGGATGTGGCGCTGCGCCGCGCTACCTAAAATCCAGTACTGTCATGTTCTGGGAGGCCGCCTGTCACGGGTATACTACGGCAGTTGGCAACCTATACCAGATGCGCCTACCCAACGAGCAGGAGGCGATGTTTCAGGTCTCTCCCCAGCAACCAGCTGGTTCAGTATCTCCGCAGGCCGCTGCTATCAGACGACAAGCGCGTCGCCACGAGCATCTCCTCCATCAAGCAGCCAAGCTCATCCTGCATGGGCTGGATCACCCCAGCGGAGGAAAAACCCGAATCCTGTCTGGCGTTAAGATCCTGCGATCATTGGTTCATGATGAACGCAGAAGCCAAGCAGCGCACCCTGATCCTTCTGCCAACAAACGCCGGGGACAGCCAGGAAACCGACGCCGTCCACGCCCTTACTGTTCAGTGGTCTTGGACCTCCTGCACGAAAAAAGAGGACTTTTTTCTATCCCCAATGGGTAGAAATGTCGTAGCTAAACTTTTGTACAAGACTACGTATATATATATGCCTGTATAAGTAATATAAGTATTTCCTAAACATTACATTTTGATTTTCACAAACTCAATTTTGTATTTCTATATTTATATAATTCTTCCATCCTAAATTTCTTTCTCTTTCATATCAAAGTTCTTTCCTTTCCCATAACCTGTAACTCACGTTTATTTATTAATATACTGTTTGCACATTTTATATATTTCGTTTTGGTCTGCTGATGACTGTTCAACTATTTATTTACTCTTTTATGCACAATGCACAGTGTCACATTATCAATCATCCCTAGTAACATTGTTGTTATTCTCAGTTCCACATGCATAATTAATTAGTTTGCTGACTATAAATAGGGACGTTTCTGTAACTAGTGGCTCAGTCTGTACAGTTCTGTTGACTAATAAAGTCGTGTTGTAGACTGAGTCCCCTTTAGTTTAGGGTTTTCCTGTGAACGAATAGTTCACAGAAGTTGAGCGAACAGCTCAAATATACGTACTTTGGAATTTCCCTGCCTACAGCAGGAGGACTGATATTGCCCACCATACGGTGGAAGATTATTCCTACTTACACAGTAGAAGAAGCTTAACACTATAAGCTTATATCGTAGCTACGTACGTAGTTAAATCTACAGACTTGCACTGTTACATTATGCTCCATCACATTGGGCATTCAAATTTATCATATGATGCTTAAATATTATTTGGTTTTCTAAGCCATGAAGGTAGCTATCCAATCAAAGGTTCCCAGCGGTCGAAATTTTTTCACGATATAACCAGCCACCCAAAGTAGCTCATTTAGAATTTCTTCAAAATTGAGCAATCTGTCCAAACATTACATCAATAATCCCGATAATGCAAGCGCCGAATTAAAACTGTAAGTGTAGAATGAGGTTAATGAAATTTTTCCTCATTAGTAGAATTAAAATTATATAAAACATGGAAAACGCATAGAAAACTACTGAGCTTAATTTTAAACCAAAAACTTCGTACTGTGCAGGATTGGATCATCCGCTAGAAAATTTTGGATTTCCCAACAAAGGTCGCCGGAGATTAGGGTCGGAACCCCCTTCAAACACCCCTGGCACCGCTATAGCCACCGAGCCAAATTTGAAACTTCTCCACTCCCTCAACCCTGACGATAGGTGGTGATGGTATCGTACACCTATGGGCTGGAGCATAGTTTAGTTTCTTTGAGTTGGGGATTCCTGGAGCGGTTTTGGCGGGTTTCAGGGTCTCCAGAGGAGCCCCTAAAACCGTTGGGGAACCACCCACCCAAAACGCCGTTACACCTGTGTTTTACCCTTGTCCCGTCCCTTTTTATCGGTGTACACAGATGTTGTATGCCAGAGCCAGGGCTTAGCTACTTTACCAAAGCAATCATCATGCACATTTTACTTACGTTTAGTTTCTTTTGAAATTTTTGAGCACACAAAGCTATCAGAAATACTATCTAGCAAACTTGTTGAGAAAATTACAATGCAGTGACACTTTTTTCGTTTTCATAAGCATTCACCACCGTACGAAGAATAAGGTCCTAAAAATTTGAAAATAAAATTCTGAATACGATATAGCCTTAAATTGAAAAGAAAAAGTATCCTTTTTAGTTAGATTAGTGCATCATTTTGCACCAAACTTAAATCGTTTTATTCAGCCGTTTATGAATGTAACCGCTTGGAATATCTCATCTTTTCCATGCTGAGAAAGTCGCAAGTCAAGCAATTGAAGCTTTAAAGTTGGCACACAAGTGTCATTTTGGAACCACTACTTGTCCTGAAGTTTTGAAGCCGTTTGGTTAAGAAAGGGATTCAGAAGAGCCGTTCCCGGTAATGGAAGGGCCCCTTTCAACCTGTAATGCAGGACCGCTATCTTTAATTAATGGCGGTCTCAAAGTTGTCATGAAAGACCATCCCTTATTTTTAGCCTAACGGCCTCAATATTTCGAGCATATTGCAAGCTTAAGGAGGTAGTACCACTATCGGGATGGACTCTGAACAAATACTGTTAATAAAACATAATTAATCGGCTTAAAAATTGCCACATTTGTTCTTTATCATGTTTTGCATTAAATGCGCTTGCCTGCAGTGTTGTGGGCGGCTGGCTTGCTGTTTACACAAAAGGTAATGTACTAAAAGATTTGAATTTAAATATCTCCTTCATCCCTTTGTGAATTTGTTTGAAGTTTTCCATGCAAGCTTTATTAATTTATACGATCAGGGAGTTTTTTAGATTTTCGTAAAAGTGTATCTTCGATTTTTTAGCTTTTTTTGAAATATTGTAAATTCGATATCTTGCCCACTTCGGCGTTTTTCAAAAACAAAGAAAACAGCCTGAGCGTGTGCAGATACAAAACATATCTGGAAAATTTGGTCAAGTTTGGTTGAAGCAGTGACGAAAATATCAAAAACAAAAAGTTCGCAACTTTTCATTGTTTCCTTTGGTTTTAGGAATTCGCTATGCTTTGAATCAGCTGCATGATATTTTTGTTATGTAATACACATAAGTAACACAATGACAACCTCTAAACCCAATAGATTTAATTCTGTATAAAATGATCTTACATTACCTTGTTTGTGCAAACGGCCAAAGTAAATCAGCCATGTAAAATTATCCGTAACTTTTGATAGAAACCACGACCAGAGATATGCACATCATTTGAAAACGCTTTTTGTGTTCTTTCAAGTGTTAGAGTAAAATTTAATATATAAAGCTTAAATAAAATTTTGATTATTTGTGCATGCGCAAAGCCAGGATGGTAGCTAGCCAATTATGCTCTCTCTGACACCAAGATTTTGCGCAAAGATAGTTTGCCAACCAGTCTTGCTTTACTAAATGTTTTGTCAAGATTGGTTCATCAGTAGAAAATTACTTACGAAATCCCGGTAGTGGTACTACCACACCACCTTAATACATTAACAAGAGCTGAGTGTCCTACGCTTCCTATTATTAGGACTTGATATGGGCAATGCGCAAATCTTAAAGAATCCAGTTATTGGCTTGCAGCTTATACAACTGAGATAAATTCAAGTTAATATTAATAGTTAACATTAATTATTTAATTAACTTAATTAAATATTAATAGTTAACATTAATTATTTAATTAACTTAATTAATTAATTAATTAATTAATTAATTTAATTATTTAATTATATTAATTAACATTAATAGTTTGAAATAATCCATGGCATTTGATATTGGACCAATGCAAAAACAACTCCCCCAATGAAGTTGAATGAAATGAATCAATAACATTGTCTTCTAGTCTGCACTATACATGTACAACTGCTAAGCTATCCAAAATCAGAGTAGCTATGATCAGTGCATTCTAGACATGGTAATGGAGTTACAGAACTCAAAGAAATAAATTCATGAATAAATAAGGTGATACTTCAAATTTATAGGCATTTACCCAAACTCACGTATTAAACTTTACTCACCTTTGAAAATTTCCCACATGAACTTTAAAAATTGAATAATCATCGAAACCAAAGATACTGGAAAAACTATCGCGAATTCCAGCATTTCAAGACGAACGGTGGATGTATGTGTGCCTTAGCTAGTTGTATGGCATTGTCTTGTAAATATTATTTCTTTTTATGGTCTTGGTCGATGTATTATTATAATTGTCTGCAGGAATGGTGCAAATAATGGCACAAACTGTTAGCAGTACCAAATTCAGCGATAATTATGACTTGAAAGAGGAACTTGGGAAGTAAGTTTTTTGGCAAGTATGTCCTGCACCTGCCTGATGTTTTGTAGCATATGTATTTCATACTTTTAACAAACACAAACAAGGAAGAAAAAGAAAAGGAGCGGAGGGCGAGGAGTCCGGTCCAGTGGCCCCCTGTGAGACCCCCCCCCACGAGAAGGCCAAACACCCACACCCTCCATGCCCTACCTCGCTAATCCCCCCCCCCCCCCTAAGCCGAGCTCAGACCCGCCTCTCCCCCTAAAATGGGGTCCAGTCCAGTCCAAACAAGAGAAAAAATGCTAAATTCTGAAAAAATTGGCTGGAAATAGTTAAAAACGCTTAGAAATAGGCTGTAAAACGCAATAAGAGTAGTTTTTGAGTAGATTTATGTCGAAAATAGTAAATTTTATGTCAAAAGGGCCACTTCGCTGAAAAAAATTTGGGTACAGTTTTAAAATTTCGGTTTTTTTAGACTTCCCAAGCCAGATTTGGACTTTTTACTCCCCCCTCCAACCCAATCAGGTGGTACACCTATGCCCCCGCCCCTCATTGCGAATTGGGATTGGGCACATAGGTCTGGATGGTGAAAAAATGGGGTGGGGTTCGAAAAGAGGGGGTCTGGCCAAATAAATGAGTAAAACTGAAGAAATATTGTTGATTTTTAGTTAGAAATATATATCGCTTTTTTAGGAAATTAGCGAATTTATTCTCAATTTTTGACCAAAAAATTGTTTACACCCCCAAAATTCGATTTTTCCGGACCCCACCCCGGCCACCCTACCTCAAAACGGCTGACCACCCCACCCACCCTAATTTTGGCTACTCCCTTCCCCCAACGTTTTCTCAAAGTACACCTATGACGCAAAGTGTCTATTTGGGGGAGGGGTAAGAAAAATTGAGAAAGAGGCCATATGTGTATATACTAGTGATGGGCACCGGATATTTTTTCATATCCGGATATCCGCCTATTTTGCGTTAACGGATATCCGGATATCCGGATATCCGGATATCCGGTTATCCGCCTATTCCAAACTTAACTTCAAGAAAATTTTTCGATTTGGCAGTTAAATTTTCAATTTTTCTGTCAATTTTTCGGCAGGCTGTGAACGTTTATCATGCAACCAAGCCGCAACCTTCGTTTCAAAAATATTTTCAAAGGAATGTTTAAAAAATATTTTAAAATTTTTGAAATTTTTGCCAAAAATTTTTTATTTTTTCCTTGTTTTGACTGAAATGTACACGGATATCCGGATATCCGGATATCCGGATATTTTTCTCAAATCGGATATTATCCGGATATAAAAATTATCCGGATATCCGGATATCCGGATATCCAGTGCCCATCACTAGTATATACCTTGAGAAAAGACGGTGGGGGTAGACGAAATTAGGGCGGGTGGGGTCTGCCGGTTTTGGGTGTGGTGGAGGGGTCCGGGAAAATGGAATTTGGCCATTTGGGGACGGGGCAAAGAATTTGTCGTCGAAGTTTTAAGAGAAAATTGCGATTTTCCTAAAAACGCCATTTACAACCAAAAATTAGCAATATTATGTGCAGCTAATTTGGTCATTTTTTCGAAAAAATGCAATTTTTGCGCAAAATTTTGATTTTTTCTATTCTTGAGCCAAACCTTTGAAAATTTTTAGGGTGGGTTCTGGGATTTGTTGACCATTCGCATGCGGCCGCATGCCCCGTCAGGATTCGGACATAAGGAAAATTAATCCAACGAATGGACAGCAAACTGGATGGAAGCAAAAAAGATTTGAAGTAAACTAAAAGAAAACTGTGCAAACAATGAAGAATCGTTTCAAACTTGGCATTTCTCAAAAATTTCTGCTCTCACCGCGCCTTGCGACGAAAGCAGGAAATTTTTATTTTTTCTATTTGTCTTTAGATACAAAATACAATAAAAAATTAATTTTCACAGTGAAAAAGTATATAATTTTTATACGACAACATATATACTTTCGAAAATTTCTGCAAAACGTGCTCTAAAATAGATTTCAAGCCTTTCATATTCTCAAAACGTTTACCTTTCAGTTCGAGGCGTATCGAAGGGGGTTTGGGGTTTGGTGGCTTTCGGTATATATACAATATATACATATATTTTTCGTGCCGCCGACGCGTTGTCCATCACATTTTTTTAGAAATTTTGAGCCTTCGGCACGTTTTTATTTGCGTTTTCAAACATTTTACGCCTTAGGCGCGTTCTTTCTTAAGTTTTTCGAAAAGTTTGTGCCGTCGGCGAGTTTTTTGTATACGCATTCTTTAAAAAATGTGCGTCGTTGATGCGTTTTTCTTTCTAGTTAGCAATTTGTCCTGACGCAAGATTGGCGCAGCTAGACTGGTAGTGGAACCAGCTTAAGCTGGACGAAAAGTTTGTACAAAGGTTACCAGAAAATATGGGTTTCAGTAGTGACGGGCACCGGATATTTTTGTTTTTCATATCCAGATATCCGCCTAATTTGCGTTAACGGATATCCTAATATCCGGTTATCCGCCTATTGCAAACTTAACTTCAAGAAAATTTTTCGATTTTGCAGTTGAATTTCTAATTTTTCTGTCAAATTTTCGGTGCGCTGTGAGTTTCTATCATAAACCCAAGCCGCAACCGTGGTTTCAAAAATATTTTCAGAAATTTTTGAAAAATATTTAAAATTTTTTGAAATTTTTGTCAGAAATTTTTCATTACTTTGTCTGAAATGTACACGGATATCCGGATAATTTTTCTCAAATATTATCCGGATACCGGATATCCGGATATCCAGTGCCCATCACTACTCATAAGTAAATAAAAAAGTGCTTAGTTTAATTACTAGAGGTCTAAATTTGAAAATGTTCTCCAACATTTGGAGGGCGGAGCTCCCCAGACCGCCCTTTTTAATATTCTAGATCTTCATAGGTAAATGCTTTCTGACTCGTCTCCATCATTATATATTAAGAAGTAGTTAATGTTTCCTGATGCAACGCTGACGCAAATCTCAATTTGTGACAACAAAAATATTGTTCAAGTCAAACCTCTCATTTCAAAATCCTGGATACGCCCCTACCTTCGCCAGGATCCCCTTATTGCAATGATTTTTATTTTTCTGTTGCTATTAACCTCCGATGTTCTGGACGGTTGGGGCTTTGTCCGAATGCAACCTTGCTTACATGCAACCTCATGCTTACAGGAGCTTTTTTGGTCGCACATTTTTTAACGATTTGTGCGTTTTTTAAAAAATGTGTGCATTTTGGAAAAATCTTAGCATTTTAAAAAATTGCTGAGTTTGAACTGTAAACGCATAAGCATTTTTGGCTGTATTGTCGTATTCTACGTATATATTTTTGGCTTAAACTGCAATCCCCACACGTTAGTTGAGGTTTTAAAAATAATTTTAAATATTAACTCGCTTGCACACGAACTGACACTAACGGCGCTATTGTTTTAGTATTCACTGTAAAAGTTTTTAGTCAAAAATAAGTAGATTTACTGTTAAATAGGCTGGAATTGAGTAAAACACTCGGGCAAAGCCAAAAATTTTTTAAAAATTTGGCGTTCTGAGCGACTTTTTCAGGCAAAAATCAAAAGGACGCCCACTTTTTGGAATGGGACGACTGTCGGGAGTGGGAAGTCGTTTATGCCCCTCTCCAGCAACAATTAAAAGCGCAGCAAAAACACCTTAAAACACCATGGAGTTTGGGAAAACAAACCCAGTTTCAAAATCCATGGTCCGCATGCCCCGTCACAAAGTCCTGGCTGCGCCACTGATCGGGGTGACATTGGCCAATTTCAGAAATTAGTTTTGAGACTTTCTCTTCGTCTTAACAAAGTACCCACCTATAAAAACTTTGGTTTTTTTATATATTTAGGATGTTGGCGTTGTTTTAAACTGCAGCAGACCTTGCCTAGTGTCTTTCACGAACCACCGTGATCGATTAAAAAAGACCAGTCCGACACCCCTCAAAAAGTATATACCTATTTATATATAGTCTCCCGTTACAAAAAATTCTAGTCACTCTAGTGCCAATTGTTGAATTTTATTCAAAACCCAAAGGACCCAGCTCATAGCTCGGAGCTCATAGCTCATATTATGGGGGGCTCTCCGAGCTCACCCATGATACCATATGCACAATATGGGTTGTCTAGGGTTTTCCTATGGTATATAAATAGCCAATATTCCAACTGCGGTCATGAACGTTTTTGAGGTCACTTGTGGGTACCCTCATTTAAAGGTCTGCCCTGAACGCATGGAAAAGGCCTAGCGGCTCAAACTCGAGAGTGTCGAGATGTGTTGCTAGCAAAAAACTGGGTCTCTGCGGCTTTCCTGGTAGTCAGGGTGGGGATGTTTTGTTAAAATTTCTTGCTTTATATATATATACCTTGAGAAAAAGTTTGAAAGAAACAAGTTTGGTCGAAATTAGGGTTGGTGGGGATCAGCCAATTTTGGATGGAATGGACGGATCCGGAAAAATAGGATTTGGGGAAGGGGGTGAAACTTTTTCGTCACAAAATTAAGAAATTGCGAATTTGCTAAAACACTATTTAAAAACAAAAAATTAGCAATATTACAACCGATTTGGTCATGTATTCGCGGAAAAATGAAATTCTTTGGAAAAATTTCGAATTCTATTATTTTATTAGTAATTATTTTTGGAGGGGGCCGAAAATCTTTCAAACTTTTTCTAAAAACATGTTAAAAATTGAGTTATTTTAATCGCCAAAAAATAAGCGGATTTAGTGCTTAAATATGCAAAAATTGACGCCGGGATATTTTTGAAAATTTGGCCTTTTGAGCGATTTTTGCAGGACAAAAGTTGGTACCAAAAGGGGCACCCACTCTTGTGGGGGAGGGTGTTTGGGGGGAGGGGAAGGGTGTTTGTTTATGGTCCCCTGCCAATTGTATAAGCCCAAGCAGGCCCGCACCCAGGATTTTGAAAAGGGTGGTCCAATAAAACGCAACGGGGGTCTGGGGGGCGGAGTCCCCCAGAAGTTGAAGAATTTTTGCATTTATGCCCAAAAACAGAACATTGGACGATTATTTCTTGCACAAATTTAATTATCGCCGAAGGCGCGAAACTCTTTTAAAAATAGCTGTTTAGCCATACAAATAGCAAAAATTTTCCATTTTCCAACCTAAAGGGGGGGGGGGTCTGGAACCATTGACCCCCCCGGGTGCGACATTGAAGTGAAGCCCAGGGCATTGTACATCTCACTGAGCAAAACTGAGCCCGGTGTGAGCTCTAAATAAATGAAATAAAATGAAATAATTAAGTGTCAGCAGCATGGGCGCACCCAGGGGGGGAGGTTTTGGGGGTTCCGACCCCCCCTTTTTGTCCGACCCCCCCGGGAATTTTCGGAGAGAAAGCAAAAATTGAGCTATTTTTAGTGCATAAAATTTAACATTATGATAATTTTTCGCGCCTGCGCCGCTTTTCTATCTCGATTTTTATAATTTTTGTCGCCTGCGGCGCTTTTCTATCCCGATTTTTAAAATTTTTCTCGCCTGCGGCGCTTTTCTATCCCGATTTTTAAAATTTTTCGGGCATGCGGCGCTTTCCTAACTAAATTTTCAAAATTTTTCGGGCCTGCGGCGCTTTTCTAACTGAATTTAAAAATGTTTCTCGCCTGCGGCGCTTTTCTATCCCGATTTTTAAAATTTTTCGGGCATGCGGCGCTTTTCTAACTGAATTTAAAAATTTTTATCGCCTGCGGCGCTACGTATTAAGTATTAACGTTTGCAACGTTTTGGAACTTGTGGATCCCCTTTTGGAACCAAATTTTGCAGTGAAAAAATCAGAAAGCAAAATTTTCAAAATTTCTCTTGTTTAACTGAACTAATTTAATTGGTTGGCATAGCTTAATTTTCCGGCTTAATGATGGATGCGTTTCCAGTGAGATTATAATAGAGTTAAGAAGGAGCCGAGCATCCCGCAGCGCATTTACAGTACACAGGACTATGGCTATGGGGCCACTTTTCGTGGGTGGTACAATGACAAAAGTTGTTCGTCTCGCCAAGGGCTTTCATTTGATACCAAACTTGACCAGTTTCGAAGACTATCATTTTTTGAGCCCCACCGGGCCCACTGTGGGTGGGGCACCCACCCACAGGTTGGTGGGCCCACTTTTCGTGGGAGGTACAATGACAAAAGTTATTCATCTCGCCAAGAGCTTTCATTTGATACCAAACTTGACCAGTATTGAAGACTTTCATTTTGACCCCCACTGGACCCACTGGGGGTGGGGCACCCACCCACAGGTCGGTGGGGCCACTTTTTGTTGGTGGCATAATGACAAAAGTTGATCGCCTCGCCAGGGGCTGTCATTTGATACCAAATATGACCACTTCTGAAGACTTTCATTTTTAACCCACAACCGACCCACAGTGGGTGGGGCACCCACCCACAGGTCGGTGGGGCCACTTTTTGTGGGTGGCATAATTACAAAAGTTGATCGCCTCGCCAGGGGCTGTCATTTGATACCAAACTTGACCACTTATTTGAAGACTTTCATTTTTGACCCACACCTGACCCACAGTGGGTGGGGCACCCACCCACAGGTCGGTGGGGCCACTTTTTGTGGGTGGCATAATTACAAAAGTTGATCGCCTCGCCAAGGGCTGTCATTTGATACCAAACATGACCACTTTTGAAGACTTTCATTTTTGACCCACACCCAACCCACAGTGGGTGGGGCACCCACCCACAGGTCGGTGGGGCCACTTTTCGTGGGTGGCATAATTACAAAAGTTGATCGCCTCGCCAAGGACTGTCATTTGATACCAAACTTGACCACTTCTGAAGACTTTCATTTTTGACCCACACCCGACCCACAGTGGGTGGGGCACCCACCCACAGGTCGGTGGGGCCACTTTTTGTGGGTGGCATAATGACAAAAGTTGATCGCCTCGCCAGGGGCTTTCATTTGATACCAAACTTGACCACTTTTGAAGACTTTCATTTTTGACCCACACCCGACCCACAGTGGGTGGGACACCCACCCACAGGTCGGTGGGGCCACTTTTTGTGGGTGGCATAATGACAAAAGTTGATCGCCTCGCCAGGGGCTTTTATTTGATACCAAACTTGACCACTTTTGAAGACTTTCATTTTTGACCCACACCGGACCCACAGTGGGTGGGCCACCCACCCACAGGTCGGTGGGGCCACTTTTTGTGGGTGGCATAATGACAAAAGTTGATAGCCTCGCCAAGGGCTGTCATTTGATACCAAACTTGACCACTTTTGAAGACTTTCATTTTTGACCCACACCCGACCCACAGTGGGTGGGGCACCCACCCACAGGTCGGTGGGGCCACTTTTTGTGGAATTGTGGGTGGCATAATTACAAAAGTTGATCGCCTCGCCAAGGGCTGTCATTTGATACCAAACTTGACCACTTCTGAAGACTTTCATTTTTGACCCACACCCGACCCACAGTGGGTGGGGCACCCACCCACAGGTCGGTGGGGCCACTTTTTGTGGGTGGCATAATGACAAAAGTTGATCGCCTCGCCAGGGGCTTTCATTTGATACCAAACATGACCACCTTTGAAGACTTTCATTTTTGACCCCCACCTGACCCCCGACCCGCAGGCCCTGGGGGTCAGGGGTCACATCCACCGACCTCAGCAGTATGCTCATCGTTTTCAGCGACCCCGATTTACTATATATGGGTACCACCCCAAGGCGGAAAAACGCCATTTTTAGTGACTTTTAGGCCATTTCTAGTAAAAGTGGGACTTTGAAACTTTTCGCCAAAACAGGTGAAAAAATGCAAAGTTTGGGCTTATCTCCTGAAAGCTACAGAGCGAAATTAAAAAATCCCCCTCGTTACTTTGTGTGCATTGGCCGAAATATTCAAATAAAATAAACCAAACCGATCTAGCTGCTAGCCTGTGAAAAAAAGTCCACCACAACCGAAGTGCCAAAATAGCGAAAGTCCGACTTTGGGGCCTTGGCACAGAGCCAAAATTGGCCAGGTGCCAAAATGACCAAAAAAAGGTAGCATGGGGGGATACTGTCTACCAACATATAACAGTAGTACTGGACCAAAATGCCCACAACGTTCCAACACTTCGCTAGAAAATGCACTTCCGAAAAGCGTTATTCACCTAGAAAAAAAAAGTAAACGCAAACTAACTGTTGCCAAGTACAAAAATTTGAAGTTTCGAATTCGAACCAAAAGTATGGTGATACTTGTAGTCTGGGTTTTTTATTTGCGCCACAAACTGCGAAATTACGCAATTTTTTTCTGAAATACGCAAAAATTTTTGGGCCGTTGCGCCACAGTACGCAAAAATTTTTGAAAAAAATGTGCTTGGAAAAATCTGATTTGGAGCCAAAATCTTTAAAAATTTTCTATTTTTTGCTGGGGGCTGCCGCCGCCAGACCCGCGTTTTATGTATATATACTTTGCTCGGCAATTTAATTCCTATTATACGTAGCTTTAAGTTGTTGATATGGTATTAAAGCTTCGAGTTGTATCAGCTATGTTTTGCTACCCGGGGTAAAAAGCAATATATCGGGGGAAAACTAACCCAATGCTGCGGACAGGGTATATAGCTCATAATAGCGATTTTATGCATGTCATAGGGGTCGCGGTAGCGACCCCTATAATATGAGTGCTTAAGGTCAAATGACAGTGTAAAACAAGGCTGCGCAGAAGCTGCGCAGATTCCTGCGCAGATTATGTGCGCAAAAAATTGTACGTGTCGAGTTTAGTATGTGTGCGAAGTTTCATCCCCGTACCACTTTCCGTTAAAAAGTTATGCCAAAAATCGCTTACGAGAGTGATGTTTTTTTCCGGTTTCTCTGATTTGATGTCTCATAAGGGGGTTTTGTAGGCGTAATAACTAGAGATAGAAAAATTTTTGCCTATGAAAACCATATATTCTTGGAGTACGCAACAAAAATAAGCCGATAGGCTAGTTTTTATGCTTCCCGGGGGTAGAAAAAATTTTTGGCTGGGGTACAAAGTCGGTCAAAACGCTAAAATGACCCAAAAGTATGCTTAACATTAGCCGTAATAAGTCAGATTGCGCTATATATGGGGCTAAATTTATTATTTGGCGTAATACTAGACATGTTGGGGTTGTAAAATCTTGAATTCGTTTTCCGATAAGTTGCACCATTTTTGGGTACTGGCCCGCCAAAGTTGGTGAATTTTGGGTCCGACTTTGAACTTAGTTTTTCGCTTATTTTTCAAGATAGACTTCTCAAATCTTGCATATAAGGGTTTTCAAGGGCGGAGAATCCATTCCCGCCATCAGTTTTGGCTGCCCGATTCACCCAAGTTGCTGGGCTGGTTCCACTTGACCGTCTGAGGGGTCAGGTCGGAAACCGATTCCTGGAGGTCCATAGTAGGCTTTACTTGGCCTCTCAAAACTTTGTCTATAGGGGTTTTCTGGTGCGCCCAGCTCATTCCCGGTGTCCGTTTTGCCGTCTGACCTACCCATCTTGCTGGGCTGGTTCCATTTTGCCGTCTGGAGGGTCCGGTCAGTACCGACTTCCGGGAACATCATATAGGACTGTACTTAGCCTTTCAAAACTTTGTCCATAGGAGTTTTCTGGTGCGCCCAGCTCATTCCCGGTGTCCGTTTTGCCGTCCGACCCACCCATCTTGCTGGGCTGGTTCCACTTTGCCGTCTGGACGGCCCGGTCAGTACCGACTTCCGGGAACAGGGTTTTCTTTTTGTGTAAAATACTGTGTATTTACACAAAATAAATAAATTTACACAGTGAAAAACTAATTTACACACCAAAATACACAGCCACATTTTCGAAAATTTTTGCAAAAAGTGCTCTGAAAAAATAGTTTTCAAGACCTTCATATTTAAAATAGCTCTAGCTTTTAGCTGGGGGCTGCCGCCCCCAGACCCCCGCCGCTTTCCAATCATTTACCATGGTTTTCTGCATTACGACATGATTATAGGTTGTTTCTGCAAATACATCATCTTATCCGGTTGCGTATAATTTATTCACGTACAGCGTGCAAATATTTGTAAGGATAGTATAGTATATAGCTTAGTACATACGATTCAATATCGTTTCTTGAACCATGGGCGGATCCAGGGATGGCGGGGGGCGCCCCCCGTCGCGATTCGAAGGCAGGAAAAATTAAGGAGAGAAAGAGGAAAAAGGGCAAAAAACAAAATTTCTCGTCTTCGGCGCGAATTTCCTACATTTTAACCACATATTTATTGCATTTATGAAGAAAAAGCTTGAAATGCATCCGATTTTTCGGAGAAAATTACCACTTTTGCCTAAAAATGTCCAGAACTTTTAAGAATTTTTTTAAGAGTTTATGAAAAGAATTAAAGATCCGAAGACCGATTTTATTGCAAAAACAAAAATTTCTTCAACTTCTGGGGAGCTCCGCCCCCAAACCCCCCGCTGGAAACATTTTACCGCCCCCCTCAGGACATCCTGGATCCGCCAGTGTCTTGTACATATATATCTTGTATCATAAAAAGCAGTCTGAGCCACAAAAATTGTTGCTGTCTAGCACAATAGGTATATATTCAAAGCGAAAGCTAAAAGAATGCAACTGTTCAATGCGTTTTTGCCGATAATTTTAAAAAATTTCTCAACTTCTGGGGGGGGGCTCAGAATGGGTGTTTTCTGTCCATATTATGGAAAATTCCCCTACAGCAATTAAAGCTTCGAACCTTTTAGTACGTAACCAGAATGTTTGTGAAAAAATTATTCCAAAAAGTTGGAAAATTAAAGAAATGGTTTCAGTAGGCGAAGTTTTTTCAGAAATTAGAATTTGTCTCAATACCAGTTTTGGCAGCCACTGGATTATATAATCTTCTTAGACTTTTCCATTGCGGAATTTTACTACAATTTACAAAGTTTCCTCAGCGTCTGGGGGACTCCGCCCCCCAGACCCCCCGCGTGGGTTCTTCTGCGTTACACGGACGTGTCCCCCACGGACGTTACACAAGTGCAGTTGTCAGAACTTTTGATTGAATGATCTGAAAATAACATTGTTGCAATAAAATAACGCTTAAATTTATTTTATTTCGTATTATATCTCAAAAACAACACTTTTAGATTTTACACAGCTTCAAACAAAAATACACACTGAAATTTAAATTTACACAAGATTTACACAGGTCCGATTTTGATAAAGAAAACCCTGTCCGGGAACATCATATAGGACTGTACTTAGCCTCTCAAAACTTTGTCCATAGGGGTTTTCTGGTGCGCCCAGCTCATTCCCGGTGTCCGTTTTGCCGTCCGACCCACCCATTTTGCTGAGCTGGTTCCACTTTGCCGTTTGAAGGGTCAAACGGGTAGGGGGAGGGTCAAGTGGTCAAAAATAAAATTTTTCAAAAGTGGTCAAATTTGGTATCAAATGACAGCCCCGATTGAGCTGAGCAACTTTCGTCGTAGAAGCGCATGCTCATAGTGGCTGTAGAGTGGTGTAGTGGGGTGGAGTTGGCACTTAGGCGATTTTGGGTCAACAATAAAATTTTTCAAAAGTGGTCAAATTTGGTTCCAAATGAAAGCCCCGATTGAGCTGAGCAACTTTTCTCATAAAAGTGCATGCTCAAAATGGCTGTAGAGTGCTGTGTGGGGTAGGGGTTGGGACTTAGGCGATTTTCGGTCAAAAATGAAATTTTCAAAAGTGGTCAAATTTGGTACCAAATGAAAGCCCTGAGCGAGCTGAGCAACTTTTGTCATAAAAGTGCATGCTCAAAGTGGCTGTAGAGTGCTGTGGTGGGGTGGGGTGGGACTTTGGCGATTTTCGGTCAAAAATGAAATTTTCAAAACCAAATGAAAGCCCCGATTGAGCTGAGCAACTTTTCTCATAAAAGTGCATGCTCAAAGTGGCTGTATATAGAGTGCTGTGCTGGGGTAGGGGTGGGGGCTTAAGCGATTTTGGGTCAAAAATGAAATTTTTCAAAAGTGGTTAAATATGGTATCAAATGACAGCCCCAAGTGAGCTGAGCAACATTTCTCATAGAACCGCCTACCTAAAGTGTCTGTTGAAAGCTGTGGTGGTGGGGGAAGAGACTTAGCCGATTTTAGGTGAAAATAGAAATTTTCAGTCTCTCAAATTCAAAGTGAATATTGAAGGCAAAAGCTACATATATTGCGGAGCATGTAAAAGAATTGAAGACAAGAAAACAAAAATGCTCCTTCGTCGCATGTAAAATACATATGAGTCCCTAGAAGGCAGGTTGTACAATAGCAGAAGACAAGATCCACCCTGTAGAGTGGAGTGGGGTTGTAAAAGAATTAAGACAAGCTGCATCGGCGAACCATATGAGCCTGCCCTATAACGAGGCTCATATTGGCGTACTTAACATGAATCTATACCAGAGTTTTTACCTTTGGATTTATCTACACTGTACACATATATACGTAATATCACTATGTACGTACGTACTTGCTACAAGGGTAGGAAGGGTCACACCAGTGCCTATGACATGAATGTGTCATATGTTGTTTATAATTCTGCTTGTTATGTTTGCTTTAATAATGCTTATAAAAATACAATATATATATATATATATATATATATATATACGTATATAAAAGGATTTAGGCAATAGGTCTGTTTCGAGTAGCCGTTTTTGTTTTACGTAGCTGTTTTCAAGTTGCTTAAGTTGCATGGTGCTTAAATACAGGTGACCATAATCGTATATATATAATATATAATCATCAAATTGTCATTTGTCGTCAAATCATTATCATTACAACGCCAATATGAGCCTCGTTATAGGGCAGGCTCATATGGTTCGCCGATGCAGCTTGTCTTCATTCTCTTACAACCCCACTTTACTCATATGTATTTTACAGGGTGTATCTTGTCTTCTGCTATTGTACAACCTGCCTTCTAGGGAGGCAGGTTGTACAATAGCAGAAGACAAGACAAAAAAAAACCAAGAATTGGAACAAGCAGACGTTACTCTCATAGAAACTATCAAAAGGAATTGTGTAACTGCTGTGGAAAATTTTCCACAAGACTTCAAAAATAGGTATATATAAATTTTGAGTTTTTGGGGTGTCGAAAATGCAAAATTTTTCAAAATGTCAAAAATGCTAAAAGTTGTTTGATTTAGCTCTAATTTGGTATGGTAGTTTGGATGGGTCGTGCCAACTTGCAAAAATTTCAGGCCCCTAGCTCTTCCTTATAACTCAAACTTGGGTTTTGGCGGGGTTGGTTTCTTACCTTCTTTTGGCGGTTGGTTTTTGTTCCTCGACCTCTATATGTGCAATACATGCGACGAGTCATGTAAATTTTTCGGAGGTTCCAACATGATAAAATATATAATTAATATTAGATTTGTTAAAACGTTAAATTAATTCAAAAGTAGCTCGGAAATAGTTTTTAAGAAATAAAACAGGTGTGGCGCAATTTTTTTCCTAATTACGCAAAAAATTTCGAGTCACTGCGCCACGGACCGCAAAAAGTTCGGACGAAAAATAAAACACAGCTTGTAGTACTACTCGAGTACTTTACGATGGTAACATTTTTACCCCTCCCGGACCTCTAATTAGCTGGCTCCAGGCCAACACGGTCTCCAGGGGGCCGCGCAGACGCCTTTACACCCATATTATGTAGGGGCGCTATCGCGCCCCTACATAATATACCGTAGCTACCAAGTTTGAAAATGAGACCACGGTGCCATACCGAGTCAATTGGTGGGATCTGACCGGTCTCCCTTCTTGTGCACAGGAGTAACCATGCTAACCTTCCATTCAGCCGGCACAACACCAGTGGCCATACACCTGTTAAAAAGGACAGCAAGGGGAAATGCAAGTACATCTGCACACTCTCTCAGTACAAGGGCTGGGATCCCGTCTGGTCCAGTACTTTTGCTGACATCTAGGCGTCGCAGCAATTTCCGGATGACCCTGGGTCTGAAGCGAATATCAGATAGCTGAATCTGCGTGAAGGACTGCAGAAACGGTACACTGCCTAAGCCGCTATCTTCACTGCATTTTGCCACAAAGGTGTCATTCAATGTGTTGACCTTCAAAATGTCATCCTCTATAGTTGTGGCACCTACAACCAGGGGAGGCATAGAAGCTTTACATGACCGCTGCGTTATCTGGTTGACGGATTTCCACCACTTGCGACCAGACTGACCATCAACCTCAAGAGCAACAGCAGAAGCATACTCTCTCCTTCGCCTGCGAAGCCGATGATTGTACAGGTTTCTCGCTCGTACGTAGCTGGCTCTATCGTCAGAACTGTGGGAACACCTCCATTTGTTGTATGTGCGTATCTTTGATCGCAGTAGGAAACGCAGGTCGCGAGTAAAATAAGGATGGTTCCGCTTCGGATTGATTGTCTTCACAGGAATGAAGAGATCAATAGCTTCCAGTATACGGTCTCTGATGGTAGCCCACAGAATGTTTGGGTCACGTCTGCTTCCCAGATGTACCCCATTTAGATATGCGCGAAGACCATCCCAATCAGCTCTTCCATAACACCTGATAACCCTAGGAAGGATAGTGGGAAAAGGTAAATACCATGCTATGGAAGCCACAACAAGGCCGTGGTCCGAAGTACCAATAGGTGAAGTACACTCGGTAAACTGCATCAGGGGAGCTCCTGAATGGTCAACGTCACTGAGAATCAGGTCAAGGGTTGCAGGTGTGTCACCAAGCCTGGTTGGTTCCGTGACGAGCTGGCATAATCCATTTGAAGCAGCAAAGACTTCAGCATCTCGTCCGCTCTGATTGGTTGGTCCTGAGAAAGGCAACCAAGATTGATTATGGACGTTAAAATCACCAGTAACAGAAATACGCCCACTCGGATCGCTGGTCAATATTGTATCAATGTCTTTATTTAAGGACGAAAAGATATTTAGATCTCTTGAAGGAGGCCGGTAACAGAGAGCAAGGTAAAGCCGTTCCCTGCCAGTGCAAAGTTTGAACCAAACATATTCATGGCTTTTAGATCTTAAATAAACACTGCATGGAATAGTCTCTTTAACATACAGTGCAATGCCACCACCATGGCTTCGCCGATCTTGTCTATGCATGGTATATCCTTCGATAAGACAAGTTTTATCATCCATAGTTGATGGAGATAGGAAGGTTTCTGTCAATGCAATGATGTCGGGTACGCATGCATGCGCATTATGAATTCTCGCCTTAAGGGCTTCATAATTAGAACACAGCCCACGAATGTTAGACAACCATAACAGCAGCTTTGTGCCCTCATCAGCTACCCCTCCCCCGGATGGGTTTACAGGAGCCGCGTCATCGTTGGTCACAGCTGAGCTGCTAGAGTTGTCCAATGCAGAGTTCGAAGTGAAGATATTTTTAGCGATTTAAGGGCCCAAAGGCGGTCCAGGCTGCTAACCCTCCGCCGGGTGATACAGGAAAAACTGTCCCATGGGACCCGCCATCGAGTCAGGGAGTTAGCCATTCCTCCAGCTGGGACCAGGACAGAAAGGGGTACCAAGGCCTGCCCGGAATACACCTCCCCCTTTTTGGCAAAAGAAACTCAGAAAAAAGAAAAATTTGGTACCAAATGAAAGCCCTAAGCGAGCTGAGCAACTTTTGTCATAGAACTGCATGCTCAAAGTGGCTGTAGAGTGCTGTCGTGGGGTGGGGACTTAGGCGATTTTCGGTCAAAAATGAAATTTTCCAAAAGTGGTCAAATTTGGAATCAAATGAAAGCCCTCAGCGAGCTGAGCAACTTTTCTCATAAAAGTGCATGCTCACAGTGGCTGTAGAGTGCTGTGGTGGGGTAGGGGTGGGAGGAAAACTAAGCTTCTATCATAGAACCACTTACCCTAACTTGCTGTGGAGCGGTCTGGTGTGAGGGGTGTCAGGGTGGAACTGAGCCAATTTGCCATAGAACCACACACGTGAGTCAGAGTATTTAATGCATATATAATGCTTAATGATTCTTTAACGCTTTTATGTCAACGACATGTAAAAAGTGGATAAACAAGAAATAAAAGTGCTCCTAAAGAGCAAAGAAAGGAATATGAGTCAACATGGAACATGTAAAATGCTAAATATTGTCGGTTGTAAATTAAGAATAAGACAAGCATGTAAAATGCTAATATGAGTCTGGTGAGGTTGGAAAGTGCAGAAGACAAGTTTGTACACGCACCAATATGAGTGCATGCAAAATAGACTCATATTGGCATGCCGTAAAAAACAATAATGCATGCATCCATTGCGGAATTCTAACGGATATATTTCTACCCAGGAGTTAAGACGAATAAGTAGCGTTATTGACGTCACATGGATATCCCAACCATGGTCAACATAGTCAACTTTTCTCCTTAGGAAACTGTTAAACCGCTGTTAGTCAACAATGCGCCCACGGACGGATATATATATATAACATTTTTAATAAGCGTTTGTATAACTCATGTATTCAGAGACTCAAAGTTAAATCTGATGTTAACTTTCGTGACAATACACGTATATACGTGCGTAACCTGTGGAGCATCCTGTCATCCACCCTAAAACTCTGTGGAGCATCCTGTCATTCACCCTAAAACTACCTACCCTGTCTCGTCGTGCTGACGTTACGTGAGTGATATATAACCGAAATTCGCAACCACTTGCCTTCAGAATACTAATAATGCCAATATGAGTCTATTTGGCATGCACTCATATTGGTGCGTGTACAAACTTGTCTTCTGCACTTTCCAACCTCACCAGACTCATATTAGCATTTTACATGCTTGTCTTATTCTTAATTTACAACCGACAATATTTAGCATTTTACATGTTCCATGTTGACTCATATTCCTTTCTTTGCTCTTTAGGAGCATTTTTATTTCTTGTATACATTTTTTGGACAAGACCGCCAGGACCCGAATCTACGTTAATGTATTCTCGTAATTTTAATTTAATCATTAAATTAAAATTTAAAAGCACTTCTCTGCTTAGCCTTTCATATCCCAACAAACCATTAGACAACGAGCCTAAGAAAGTAAACGTCAAAAACATAAACTGGGTTAAAAGTATTTAATAATGAAGTAGTGCATACATGCGTACTACAAAGGCTCAAGTATAAAGCAAAATGAATTGGCCCAACTTGCACATTGCCACCAGTATGTAGTAGACACAGCTTTGTCGAATAAGTCTGAAAGTAGTATATACTGCATTACAAATCCCGAAAGAAAGTTTCGCAGGGATTGAACAAAGTCTCGTCCAATGAAGCAATGAACTGATTAATTTGACAGTATCAAAAATAACTGAAGTTTAATTTGGAGAAAAATGTTTAAGAAAGAGGCCCCCAACCGTCTGACAATACCCCCAATGAATAGTAAGAACTCGCCAAAATTAAGCCCGTTGCATGACGTTATAAGAAATCAAAAGAGTATATTATATGAATACGTACATATATATCGAATGCAAAACAAAGAATGTATATAATAATGGAATATAGAAACAAAATAACACGCGTACGTATGTACACTGATACATATTAACAGGTAGCTTGTCACTTTGTAGCTAAATCCCTTTAATTTTGAAAATCGTGAACACAAAAAGAAATTTAGCAGAAACAAAAATTCAGTTTTAAAAATTAACTGATCATCTAAAACCACAATTGACAATCCACTACATTCATGTTTGTATATTAGCGTACATACCGGCAAAAAACTTAGGCACGAAACATGGTTATAATCTATATAAAGGTATAATATAAACCGGTAAAAGAGCACCTGCACTAAAAACTAGATAAGAATAGGAAAAACATAATATGCATGATAATACTCACAAATACAGAGCTCAAAAAACAATTTTTCAATACAATAAATTTTAGAAAGCAAAAGAATTTTCAACAGTCAACGGAACAAATGTTATTACGAATTATTTCTTAACAAAAGGCATTGTGCAAAAGCCGTTAGCTATTTCGAAGACGAAAACTAATAACATGCCGGTTTAGATGACACAATACAGGCGTATATATTTTAACAAAGACCGCCAAAAGTAAGAAAGAAATCCAAAAACAATGTTTCTGTAAAGAAAGTAAAATATAAACTCAGCAAAATGGTTTACAGCAAAAATTCAAAAAAGAAAACTTGATATTAATATTTATTCTGTGTGTTACGCTCGTCCCTTCCACCAGTCCCCCTCCGTTACACAAAAATAATGGTCACACAAAAAGTTCACATTTTGATTTTTCACATCAACAAAGCTAAAAAAGAGGTTGATTATTGGAATGAACTACGTAAGGCTAAGGATTAAGTCAAATTCTACACATCTAATCTAGAAGCAATGGAATGACAAATCAAAGTTAGTGCTTGCAGTCTTCAAATCCTAAGGCAAACGGGTTCAATTTTACCGGGTCCTTGGTTAGCCCGTCTTTCCACCATGAAAAGTATGACTTTCCGTACCGCCATGACCAAAGCCTACAAAACAATAGGAAACATTTGAGACTATTTTAATCATCCAAATAAAACCCGCATCAGAATTTATAAGACATAAGAACTCAAAAACAAAGGAAAGGAACCCTGAAAAAGCAAAGAATAGCAAAAGTTCAAAACGTGATATAAAATAGTCTTAATAAAACTTTAATTAACGGATGCACAATGACTCTCTACAATGCTCTACACTTAATTTACTCAGGGCATTGCAACTAGACTAAACTAGACCGTTAGGCAATGCTTGTTTAGCCCTAGTTATTCAGGTAGGCATGGGATACGGGAACTCTCTCGTTTCGGGCGACATCAATAGAGTTTCAGCCGAGCACATTTTAAATGTTACCAATCTGTTACTGAAAAACAGTAATAGAGGAACCTAAGGAGAAATCTGAAAACCTAATCTGATGCTCATCCCCGATTACTCGCCCGTAGAGTGGTCTTAGACTCTTTATCCCAGACTCTCCAACTCGAAGGTATATACAGAGTCTCCATTAGCAAAATCAAACTTTGTACTGCAGTTGTCTGATATATTCAAGCTAAACGCCCAAAAACCCGGAAACATCTGGATTCTGGAGGGGTGAGGACCCTCTGAGGCTGGCTTATTTTTAGGCAAAAATTTATGGGGGGGGGGCTTCATGGGGGGGCCCCCCCATCGCTGGGGGGGGGCCTAGTTTGGAAAAAATTTTAGAATTTTTGCGGGTTTTTAGTTTAAAAATGTGTGACAATCGCTAAAAAATGAATAATTTTAAGTGGTTTTTAGGCTAAAATAGTGAAAATTTCGTTAAAAATCCGGCGACGCCGGAAAAATTTTTGAAAATTTAGGGTAAAAACGGTAAAATTTGGCAATTTTTGGGGTTATGGGGGGGAGGTCGGAATTTATGGGGGGCATTTCATGGGGGGGGGCTCCTCGAATGGGGGGGAGGTCGCCGAATGGGGGGCGGCCCTCCACCCCCCTCCCCAGTAAAATAAGCCAGTGAGGAGAGGAGTGAGATCCAGGTCTGGGGGTGAAATCCCCTCCAAGCGCATGTATGGTTAGCCTAGGTGATGAATTCAAACTTATGTAGTTCGATTGTGCATGGGTGGCTCAATTGGTAGAGCATTGGTCTAGCTTGCCAAATGTTCTGCAGTCGTTCAGCAACACATCTTAGTTTCGTTCGTTCTTTCAGTTGATGCAATGGACAAATCACTAAAACACAGTTGGCATGGCACGTGTAGGTAACAGTTTGAGGGCTCCTTCCCTCGCCAACCTCTTGCTTGAAACCTGAAAGAGCACTACCAGAGAACCCTACCTTTGGGTCCAAACTGGGCAGCATAGCACTGGTTGCAGTAGGGCTGGCCATCGTGCTGAAAAATAACAGCAGATCTAATAAAAAACAGACTGACTGACAATGTTTATTTTTTCAATGGTTTATACAAGTCAAGGTAATAAACGTGTACAGCAAAGACACACTGATGCGAACAAACATGAGGAAAAAAGTTGGTTTCAAAAACATTTTCAGCGAACTGGCTGCTGAAAAATTAGTTAGAAATTAGAAAAAACAATTATCAGAAAATTCGCAACGTCAGAAATGGTCGAACATCTGCCCAACAGCAACTCAGCTAGATAATTTATGTAAACACTAAATCGTGGACAAACAATTCTCTCCACATCTGAAGTGGAAAGTTCCCGGACAACCCAGTCAAAGATTTCATAACTGGCGGCCGGTGAAATTCAGGAGACATTTACACAAAGACGGTCGTGAATCGTACAAATGAAGTTGAATTAGTGGCTACGAGTTTAGGAAAGGAAAGGGAAATTCGCTTCACCTGTCTTTACTTCATTAAATTTTCAGCGGGAAGCTCACATTTAGGTCCTCGCACCTCCCCCCCAACTTTTTGTCAAGAGACCTCCCACTTTTAGGGCGGTCACCGAAGTGTCGAAACCTTAAGTTTTCGAGATCCAACATTCAAAACTTTTCTCAATTTAAATTGATGGACATAGGTATAAGTTTAAGCTTAAAACAGTGATATATATGTGCATTATTGTACGTGCGTTTAAAACTTTTCGGAAGCCGCCATCTCACACTAACAACAAAAACCTCAAACACGTAAGCACATTTAGGGCGCCTAATGCCCAGGGCCAGAGGGCAGTCAACTCATCCTTTACTTCCATTATTTATTAATCAGTCAACCCAGCCTTTATTTTAATTTTTACATACAAGAACCAAAAATGCTCCTTCGTCGCATGTAAAATACATATGAGTACTCTCAGGCAGGTTGTACAAACACGAAAACTAGCCTGTAAAATGCATATGAGTGGCGTTGAGGTTGTAAATTAAGGAAAACAAGTTGCAACGGCTTAACATATGAGCCTGTCCTATAACGAGGCTCATATTGGCTTATGTCATAATATAATTTGTCGAAATTTGACTTTCATATAAATAGCACGTAAAGCTTTTCATTACAAAATTGTCCTTCACACATCTTGTCGCTAAGACATTATACTGTGCATACGCATTATACGGCATGCCACTCTGCGCTCTGACTCAGAGCCATGTGGGGAAAGCATTACGTATATATGTGAGAGTAGTGTGTCATAGTGTTCCGAGAATACAGTAGGTGTACTATAGTGCTTCCGGAAATAGTGGTGCCATGGTGTTTCGGGGAACATCAGCTTGCATATGTACAGTAAACTTGAGGTGTCGCAGTTCACTTTTCTGTCCATTTCTTTCAAGCCACAATGTTAACATGTTGTCTATTCATTCGTTTTTTCTTTAATATGATGACCTGATGATCTTTAAGATGGCTGCACTGTGACGCCAATATGAGCCTCGTTATAGGACAGGCTCATATGTTAAGCCGTTGCAACTTGTTTTCCTTAATTTACAACCTCAACGCCACTCATATGCATTTTACAGGCTAGTTTTCGTGTTTGTACAACCTGCCTGAGAGTACTCATATGTATTTTACATGCGACGAAGGAGCATTTTTGGTTCTTGTTTTCCATTCTTTTACATATGTATGCGCAAAAAAGAACCAACATAATATATTTCCTGAGCATGCAGTTCTATGACAACAGTTGCACAGCTCGCTTAGGGCTTTCATTTGGTACCAAATTTGACCACTTTTGAAAAATTTCATTTTTGACCGAAAATCGCCTAAGTCCCCACCCCACCACAGCACTCTACAGCCACTTTGAGCATGCAGTTCTATGACAAAAGTTGCTCAGCTCACTTAGGGCTTTCATTTGGTACCAAATTTGACCACTTTTGAAAAATTTCATTTTTGACCGAAAATCGCTTAAGTCCCCACCCCACCCCACCACAGCACTCTACAGCCACTTTGAGCATGCAGTTCTATGACAAAAGTTGCTCCGCTCGCTTAGGGCTTTCATTTGGTACCAAATTTGACCACTTTTGAAAAATTTCATTTTTGACCGAAAATCGCCTAACTCCCCACCCCACCCCGCCACAGCACTCTACAGCCACTTTGAGCATGCAGTTCTATGACAAAAGTTGCTCAGCTCGCTTAGGGCTTTCATTTGGTACCAAATTTGACCACTTTTGAAAAATTTCATTTTTGACCGAAAATCGCCTAACTCCCCACCCCACCCCGCCACAGCACTCTACAGCCACTTTGAGCATGCAGTTCTATGACAAAAGTTGCTCAGCTCGCTTAGGGCTTTCATTTGGTACCAAATTTGACCACTTTTGAAAAATTTCATTTTTGACCGAAAATCGCTTAAGGGGGGGGGTCCACAATGAAAAATTTTATGGTCACAGATTTTGCTCATTTTCACACAAAATTTTGTCACATATGTCCTGCATATCGAGTTTCAATTTCGAGTAGTTTCGTCCAGTACTTAACGAGTAACCTGCTATTAATTGCATGCAATTTGAAAACAAGTGAAAAGGGCGGTGCCGCAGCAAATAAAGGCACTTTTCACCCGAACTTCCTTGAGAATGGAGCTTCATTCGGCTGTATGTTTGTTATCTGATGCAAACAAAGAAGTTAGGGTAGCTTTTAATGGGAAAACTTTTCATTATTACTTTATTTAATGATTTTAGGGAGTAGCACCGGCGCTGGAAAGCCTTGAAAACGAAAATCATTTAACGACCGATAACTTGAATTTGGTGCATTTTCGGGCAATAGTCCAAGAAGACAAAATGTTCAGGACAATGAGAGCTTTCGATTGATATAAAATTTAACATATTTCGAAAAATTTGAAAAATCGCTATTTTTGAGATTATGGTTGTCAGACCCCATATTTAACCCCAGCGACCAACTGGGTGCAGTATCCTGCACCATTTGTGCCCAAACTTGACCTAAAGTCATCAATACTGGTGCGCAAATAGATAGTCTAACATTTTATAGGTCTGTGTTGCCATAGCTCTATGTTATTTGCCAAAAAACGGGAATTTTCAAAATTTTGCTAAAAATTGAGATTTCTGCGCCAGAGAAATCTCGAAATCGGACAGAGTTAACCGGGATCAATCGGTATCGTTCGAATTGACTTGTCATAAGCTGTGATTTGTAGGAAGTAGAATTTTTAATTAGGCCTTACAGCTTTCAGAATATTTCATCAAAGTTGCTGACCCCTAATTCCAACGTTGCAAAACAGTCAAATTTGGCTGTTCGCAAACTTAAAAAATTAATTAAAAATTTTTGAAGCCCTAAATTAAAATTCTGCTTCCTACAAATCACCCTTCTAGATCGTATTTATGATATAAGATGGACGTTGAAGTGATCCATTTTGTCGTTGGCGAGATTTCTCTGGCGCACGGAAAAAATCACCACTTTTTCCGTTTCCTATGTTTAACACATACTGACATCAACTTTGAGGTGAAATTACTCGCTAACCGTAAGAGATCCGACCTTCATTTCAAAAACTCGTTAGAATATACCGATCGGACAATAAAATATGTGAAAATGAGCAAAATCGGAGATGGTCGAAAAATCGGCCAAAAATGGACCCCCCCCCCTTAAGTCCCCACCCCACCCCACCACAGCACGCTACAGCCACTTTGAGCATGCAATTCTATGACAAAAGTTGCTCAGCTCACTTAGGGCTTTCATTTGGTACCAAATTTGACCACTTTTGAAAAATTTCATTTTTGACCGAAAATCGCCTAAGTCCCCACCCCACCCCACCACAGCACTCTACAGCCACTTTGAGCATGCAGTTCTATGACAAAAGTTGCTCAGCTCGCTTAGGGCTTTCATTTGGTACCAAATTTGACCACTTTTGAAAAATTTCATTTTGGACCACCTGACCCCTTGCCGACCTGACCCCTCAGACGGTCAAGTGGAGCCAGCCCAGCAACATGGGTGCGTTGTACAGCAAAACGGACACCGGAAATGAGCTGGGCGCACCAGAAAACCCCTATAGAGAAAGTTTTGAGAGGCCAAGTAGAGCCTAGTATGGACCTCCAGGAAACGGTTGCCGACATGACCCTCCAGACGACAAAGTGGAACCAGCCCAGCAACTTGGGTCAGTCGGGCAGCAAAATTGATAGCGGGAATCAATTCTCCGTCCGCAAAAACCTTTGTATGCAAGATTTGAGGCTTCCAGGTCGCAAAATAAGCGAAAAAACTATGTTCAAAGTTGGACCCAAAATTCACCAACTTTGGCAGGCCAGTACCCAAAAATTACGCTCAGGGCCGGAAAATCATATAGCAATTGAACGACCCTGATATGTGTCCTATTCAGCCATATAGGCAGTATTGCCCCATATATAGCCCAGTCTGACTTATTACGGCGCCTTTGAAGCATACTTTTTGGCCATTTTAGCGTTTTGGCCGACTTTGGCCCCCCGCCAAAATTTTTTTCCGGTCCTGGGAGGCATAAAAACTAGCCTATCGGCTTATTTTTGTTGCGTACTCCAAGAATATATATGGTTTTCATAGGCAAAAATTTTTCTATCTGTTGTTATTAAAGCTACAAAACCCCCTAGTAGCTGAAAAATGCCGGTTCTGGCTCAGCTGCAATTTCGTGTGTTAAAGATAGGATTAAAATAAAGTTATTGCATTAGAGATTAAACTACCGTCGAAATTTTAAAGACACCGGTTTTGGCTCAGCTGCAATTTCATGCGTTAAGGATAGGTTTAAAATAAATTTATTTCATTAGAAATTTTAAAGACACTGGTTCTGGCTCAGCAGCAATCCATAACAAGTCTTAATTAACATATTGTTTTCAAGGTATAAATGTTAAGTTTAGTTTAAAGAAAAATTAGCAAATAGTCTTTCGTTTTAAATTCATTTAACAGTAACACTACTTATGTTTTACAAATGCTTTAATTTTGCTAAAGTCCAGACTAATTCTACTTAGTTCTATACTATTTGTTTGCAAATTAATAGTTTAGCTATCCATTCAATAGTCATGTTCGTAATCAGAGCTATCGTCGTCCAAAACGATCTCGTTCACGTCGTTATCTAAAAATTCTTGATTGGTTACTGATAGAATCTGGTAGCGGCAAATGGGACAACGACCGTTTATGGCCAACCATGAATCTATGCAATTTATATGAAATTGGTGCCCGCATTCGATTCGAACGAAGCTGGAGTATTCCTTACAGATAGGACATTCACAACGTGTGTCATTATTCATCAAGAATGAAGGTGTGTTTGTCGAGCCATCCCTCTGTTGCGGAGCCATTCCTAACCCATTGCCTTGATTCATCCCCTGACGATAAATGTTCACCAAATGACCATCCACACTCGCCATATGTCGTTGAATGCCCACAACATCCCATGAGAGTCGGTTCATGAATGAAGACCATTGCCAATTGTTAATTTGCCAATTCATCCACCAGATCTGCTGTCTCTGCCAGAGCCCATCAGTGCTGTGAGGTATAAAATTAGAGGTAGACCAGTTAGACCAGATTGGATTGACACCCAATGATTGTTGTGTACTATGAAAATCATTGAGGTCACTCCGTGAGGTAGTTTGATTGTTGCTGCTCGCTTCTGTATGTCCTCCATCGCGATACTGATGTTGATAGCTCCCTGCGTCGTATTCCTGAGAGCGATTGAAACCGTATGCCCCTTCGATATGGTCGGGATACTGATGTTGATAGCTCCTTGCGGCGTATTCCTGAGAGCGATTGAAACCGTATGCCCCTTCGACATGGTCGGGATACTGATGTTGATAGTTCCCTGCGTCGTATTCCTGAGAGCGATTGAAACCATATGCCCCTTCGATATGGTCGGGATACTGATGTTGATAGTTCCCTGCGTCGTATTCCTGAGAGCGATTGAAACCGTATGCCCCTTCGATATGGTCGGGATACTGATGTTGATAGCTCCCTGCTCGTATTCCTGAGAGCGATTGAAACCGTATGCCCCTTCGACATGGTCGGGATACTGATGTTGATAGTTCCCTGCGTCGTATTCCTGAGAGCGATTGAAACCATATGCCACTTCGATATGGTCGGGATACTGATGTTGATAGTTCCCTGCGTCGTATTCCTGAGAGCGATTGAAACCGTATGCCCCTTCGATATGGTCGGGATACTGATGTTGATAGCTCCCTGCGGCGTATTCCTGAGAGCGATTGAAACCGTATGCCCCTTCGATATGGTCGGGATACTGATGTTGATAGTTCTCTGCGGCGTATTCCTGAGAGCGATTGAAACCATATGCCCCTTCGATATGGTCGGGATACTGATGTTGATAGTTCCCTGCGGCGTATTCCTGAGAGCGATTGAAACCATATGCCCCTTCGATATGGTCGTGATACTGACGTTGATAGCTCCCTGCGTCGTATTCCTGAGAGCGATTGAAACCGTATGCCCCTTCGATATGGTCGGGATACTGATGTTGATAGCTCCTTGCGGCGTATTCCTGAGAGCGATTGAAACCGTATGCCCCTTCGACATGGTCGGGATACTGATGTTGATAGTTCCCTGCGTCGTATTCCTGAGAGCGATTGAAACCATATGCCCCTTCGATATGGTCGGGATACTGATGTTGATAGCTCCCTGCGTCGTATTCCTGAGAGCGATTGAAACCGTATGCCCCTTCGACATGGTCGGGATACTGATGTTGATAGTTCCCTGCGTCGTATTCCTGAGAGCGATTGAAACCATATGCCCCTTCGATATGGTCGGGATACTGATGTTGATAGTTCCCTGCGTCGTATTCCTGAGAGCGATTGAAACCGTATGCCCCTTCGATATGGTCGGGATACTGATGTTGATAGCTCCCTGCGGCGTATTCCTGAGAGCGATTGAAACCGTATGCCCCTTCGATATGGTCGGGATACTGATGTTGATAGTTCTCTGCGGCGTATTCCTGAGAGCGATTGAAACCATATGCCCCTTCGATATGGTCGGGATACTGATGTTGATAGTTCCCTGCGGCGTATTCCTGAGAGCGATTGAAACCATATGCCCCTTCGATATGGTCGGGATACTGACGTTGATAGCTCCCTGCGTCGTATTCCTGAGAGCGATTGAAACCGTATGCCCCTTCGATATGGTCGGGATACTGATGTTGATAGTTCCCTGTGGGGTATTCGTGAGAGCGATCAATGCCACATTCTCCGGGTCTACGATCAGAGTATGACCGTGACTGGCTAGTATTTGGTTCCTCTGTCGCTCTCAGGTTCTCATGATAATAGGTAATAACCACATTGCTTGTTTCTTTGATGTCATCTTCCATAGTGGAATTTTCAAGCTTAATTCCATCATTCCAATAAGATGAGGGTGGATAAATTAATGAAGCAACAGGAAATTTTAGAATTAGGAATACAAAATTAATCATGCTCCTAAAAACAAGAAAATATACACAATCATGAAAGTATTTGCATTTTTAAAATTTGTACAATGTAATAATTTGTAACACTAATACTTTATTGCATAACATTACAATTACCATATGCAAGACTACAATAACCATCGTTTAAAATGTACGTAACGTTTATCGTCAAAAGCACTAAGGCTAGTCTTATTTTGAACAATGCTGTTAATTTCTCCTCCATCGCTTCTTATACTTCTCATTAAATGTTTATGTTGAGATCCTTCAAATAGAGTATCCTTGTACAGTTGATGTCTGATTCGTCTCGATACCACATCCTTCTTTACACCTTTCGCTCTCTTCTTTTCCTTTCCTTCCGTATCCAATATGCTATACATTTTCGACCTCAACCCAACAAATTCCCAAATCGTTCTTCCCGCCATTTCATCCTTCATCTTTCCCATGACCTTCTTGTTTGTGACGTCATGACATTTGTGATCTTTAGGATAATCACTACCATCAAATAAGTGAGCATCCTTTACCATATCTTCATAGATGTCATCTGTCTGAATACAGTAGATTAGGCTGTCGGTGTCAGTCATTAAGGGTGTAGCGGTGGACCCATATTTGTGTTTCACATATTTGTAGTGAAAACTGTACATGAGCCATTTTGATAGGTCCAACACAGTAAACCCCACATAGACTGGCATTTTTTTAGTGGGGGGGGGGGGTGGGGGGCCCCCACTGTTCGGTTCCCCCCTCCACTTTTCGGAGCCCCCCCCCCACTTTTCGGCAAGCCCCCACCCACTTTTTTGGGGGTCGTCCAAAAGTGTCAAAAAATTAGGTTTTTGAGGTCAAATTTTCAAAAATTTTCTCAATTTTTAGCTAATTTATGGACTTATAAGCTCATTTTAAGCTTAAAAACAGCGATTTTTTGCGTTTTTACCTTAAAAATGCTAATTTTTCGCTAAAAATTTCGGTATATTTTACATTTGGCTCGCCCCCCCACTTTTCGGAAGCCCCCCCCCCCCACTTCCCCCTCCCTAGGGGGGGGGGCGAAGCCCCCCTCCACTTTCAAAACCCGAAAAAAATGCCAGATAGATGGGTTTACATAGCTCCACTGTAGGTCTTTTCATTTTTACGGCCCACAGACTTTCACCAATCACCTTAAATCCACTGTATTCGTTCTTCCTTGTCAGTTTAGTCACCTTCTTTTCATCGATAACCAGTTTAATATCGATGTAGTTGCGGACGTTCTCCATTGTCTTCCCAAACACACTGTTATTAAACAATTTAAATAGATCCTTTTCAAAGTTGTCCTTTGCCTTCTTCCTTTGTTCAGTGTTGAATAGAATATAAGGAGCCATCCATTTTGATTGATTAAAGGATAGAGCACGGTGTATTTTTGTTAGTTTCAGCCCCAGCTCTAAGTAGAGCTTGAGATTTCGATAGTGCACAATATAGTGCTCTTTTTCATATAAATTGGGGACAAGTTTCCTGACCTTACCACTTTTAATTTTCAACTTTTCTTTTGCCTCTCTGGAATAGGGAGACAACATTTCATCAGTGATTTCCATTTTTTCAACGGCTAAAGGATAATCGTTGTGTAGCTCATGTAAGGACTCAGGATACTCCAAGTCCACTTCCAAGATATAACCAGTAGGAGACTCATCTGATATAATTTCAACATTTATCGGATCATAAATCCATTTAAAATCTTTCAAAGGCAGCGACTCTGCCATGGTCCATCCATACAAATTATTTGCATCCAAGTAGGTAATCCAGGTCTTTGGTAGAGTTGGGTCATAATCAGGGACTAGTGGATTATTTGCTTTAGCGTATCTATGACTAATCACCGATACTCCTCCACGAATCCCCCTTTCCAGAAACGTATACATGTCAGGATCCTGTAATAGTTCCAAATCCACTCCAGTCATCTTTAAACAAGCATCCCACGAGAAGGATGGTGACGTAAAGTAATGAGCAGGGTCTAATTCATAATTGTATAGGCAAAAGTATCTAAAGTTTTCAAAAACGTCTCCAAGTAAGAGAACATCGGTTTTCAAATACAGATCGTGATAGTCTCCCATATTTCTCAGCTTAAATACATCCCAGACTGTCTGAGCATGCTGATAATCTTCATGTGAAATGTCTTCACCGGTTAGAGTGCTAGTAAACTCTTCTTACGGTGGTAGTGTTGTTTCATTAAACCTTTGCCAACAGTCCATGTAGTCATATGGGTATACTCCTTTTCTTAGAATATAGGTTAAGAATTCACTTTTAAAGTAGGCAGATGTTAGGGTAAACTTTTCTTCACCTTTATCTCGTAGATTTTTCGTAAGTTGTGCCAGAGATGCTGCCATGAACTGATAACTGTCGATGAATTTTATATGCCACCATTTCTTCTTTTTATGTTTAAGATCCAGCGAGAATGTAAGGTAGTCATCAAAACCTTTTGGTATCACTGAGATGTTACTGCCTTTAATGTTCTTCATAGCAACTCCCAGTTTTTGGAGTATCAAATGACTATCGTAGCGTCGAAGGTTGTGAAATACTACCACAACATCACGTGATAGCCGATAGCTAAGGTTGCACTCATTATGTGCAGCTCCTCTGTATCTAGCACAGAAGTGACAGTGATCCAAAACTCGTTCTTCTCCCAACACATCGCCACATATATTGCATTTAGTTGTTCTCCAGTAGTGCCAACAATCTTGTTGTAACATTTGGGGACGTTTTTTTCGATCATAGAGCTCCTGATACTCTTTTCCCCATTTGATAACAGTTTCCAAAAATCTTTCCACTGTCTCTTCTCCTCTGTATAAATCTACACGTCCTAAATGTTGTCTGTCATAACAACATCCCATCACTTCGGCGACAGCATATCCACATGGGATATGCTGTTGATATTTAATGGTATACGATTTTTGAGGGCTGGGGTCACAACCTGCAATCTTCTCTAAAATACATTCAAAATCAGCATATATAATGTATGGTTGTCTCTGCATCTTGTGGTAATTCTTGAAATGCAACCACCTTTCTTCTGGCATTTCAACACACTCCATATCAGGATTTTCACAGCGTTCCATATGTTTGTCTCGCTTATCTTTCTGGTTGAACATGCATAGGCAATAATGACACTGAAATCGTCGATGTTCGTTCTTTGTTTCTGTATGGAAGAAGCGATCAGGATCCTTAAGCCAACAATAATGTTGATTTTTCAGCAACAGTAAGCTAATTTTCCGTTCAGCTTTGTTCTTTGATATGTGTAAAATTGATAACCGTTCATCATATCCATAAACGTTAATTGATAAATTATTCAATTCTTCAAATCTTGGTACATCATGTACTTTCACAGGAAAATCAATGCCGTCAAAATTGAGACCATCAGTGAAGGCTTCATATTTCTTAACACGGTCAGCATTCTTCTTTTTCAGGATGAAGAGCTGCTAATATACTCCACATGAAGCACTTGTTGTCCCTGTTTTTAACATTAACAACAGCTTTCTTGTTTTGGAGTTTAGAAGGCAAAGGCAAATAGGAACATCCGCGGACAGGTTCATACTTTGATACATGTAAATCTAGATTATCAATTGATTTGACAACCCAACCACTGCCACGTTCCATAAATGATTCCACCTTTTTGTCTAAATTCTTGAAGGATTGTAGTATAGCATCAGAGATTTCACGCTGATTAACAATGCGATGCACACTACTATGAAAATAGCAGGTGATGGTCTCATCGGGATCAGTTGCCTTTTCAAATGTAATCAACAAGATCAAGTCAAACTTAAAACAACTCACTTCGTTTAAGGTTGCTAGTAGCGTGCCTATTAAACTTTTTTTAGCATTTTGTACATTTCCCATAAGTCCACCCATACATAATTTGATTGTAATGAAAACGTTTTAACATTTTGATATCGACCACTATCATTTGGAATAAAAATAATTTCAGAATCTGCCTTGATTCGTACCGTTCTGGTTGTGTAAATATCCTGATACAAGAATGCGTGAGTTCGTGTGCTTTTAAATTACTCCGACGAGCAAAACATTTTCCACATGTACTGCATACGTAAGATCTCTGCCGCTCATGTACTTCACGTACATGTTGCAGCACACTAGAT